>JAQIXL010000944.1:0-22739 GCA_034700245.1 Poikilolaimus oxycercus
CTTTTGTGAACTGTTATGACTAGAGACTAGGATAATGAGAGAGTCAAATCAATTGCAACCAAGGCAAAACTTCACGTGGAGCGAAACGTGAAGAGCAGCGGTTACGAAATTCTCCCGCATTACGCGACAAACAACATGTGGTGTTTGAAGTTGTAGTTTGCTGCTTTCTCAGCCATCCAGCAACATTTTCTAAAGTTCGGACAGGTGCATAACTTTCAAGTTTTCCTGCCAACATCTCAAGAAGCACTGCAGCACTAAATGTTTTATTCTCAACATTAAAAACAATAACATCAAGAGTGGTGTATTGTAAAAACAAAATAATTCTGGAATATTTGGCATGATTGCATGAAATGTGTGCAAGAATCAAGAGAGCTTTGGAAAAAATTGAACGTTCTTATAAGAGGGGAATTAGAAGCTGTGGAGAGGTTGTACCTCGTCAAGAAAGAATAACTGAAGTCGGCACAGTGAAATCACACAAGGAAAGCTGACCGGATGGACAAGATGATGGAGAAGGCATTCTACTAGCGATTCACTACTACACAAAGCCACTAATAAAAGAACGCGCAAGATGATTTACAGTGATGGAAAAAGGAACAATGAAATTCAATCGGCCTCTATATTAGCAATAAGTGTTGCAATTTGAAGTGAGGAACTTGTTAGCAAAGTTGGATGAGACCTCTTTTGCCTCCTTATTGTTAGTTTGCTGCAACAGGCTCTCCGTCCACGACTTGTGGCATGCATTCGGTGATTTCACGAAGAAGATCCTCTTAAAATGGCGCTTTTCAAGAAAATAAGAACAAAAACCCACTTCGAATAGCCTCGTCGGTCCAGCCTTCAACTATTGTTTCCCAGTTGTCAGGATAAACTTGAGCGAAATTCGCTTCCTAAGAGAATTTCTGCACTCAAATCTTCAAATCTTACCGCGCTTCCAGCTGGTGGGTCTCCGAACCCTTGAAGGTAATCTGCTCTCAGTGCTTCTTCAGCTGTTGGCCTGCTTTGTGGTTCCACTGCCAGCAAGGATATGAGGAGGCTTCGAAAGTCTGCGTTCTTTTGCAAGTCTGAAATTGCTTCGGAAATAAATACCTTCGAGGAACAACCCACTGTTGCCTGGCAGGACGCGGTCTTCGAAGACTCTATCAAGAGTAGCCGTTTCATTTTGCCTTGCCAAATATTTATCTCTCAGCAAAGTCGCGCTTTCTTTGACGAATCTGTAATTTGAAGAAACTAAAATAAAATAAAAAAAGAAGTACTCACACTTGAGTAAAAGCAGCCGATGGAATGCCAACCAGTTTGATGATGAAACTAGCTATTGTTTCTGGGGTGTCCTTCGATTTTCTTGATCCATCTCTTCCAGTAGGTTGCTTGAAGAGAGGCGTCTTCAGCGCAAGTTCACCAAGAATGGCGCCAACCGCAAAGACATCGCCTAAATTTGGCATAAAGTTACTCATAATCGAAAAGCTCACGTTTTTGCTCAAAATGATCGCCAAGTACCGCGTTGGCATTCGGCCTGAGAGCAAAAAGAGCTTCAAAGGATCGATAGATCTTCGTGGCGGCGTTCTCGGTCAATATCTCGTCCATCTCCACGACCCGGCGAGCCATCCCAAAGTCGAGGATCTTCACATTTTGGACAGTCTCTCGTCCGTTAATTGTCTGTCCAAGATAAACAATGTTTTCGGGCTTCAAATCCTACAAATAGAGAAAAGACAGAATAATTCTTGTTCAGAAGACGCACCCTATGAATAATTTTGTGTCTATGAAGGAAAGCGACGGCGGAAAGGGTTTGAAAACCGATCAACGAGAGTGTTTCGTGAGGAATTGGATCCTGCAAGAAAAAGAAAAGAAAAGATAAATGACAGAAAAGAAATACGACTCACGGGATGCTTAACACAGTAGAACTCGAGAAGGTTCCCACGCAGCCGAGGAGAAACGTGGTAGAAGGTGTCAAGCTTGGCGGGATCATTCTGTGTTGTGAAAGCTCCAAGGAATTCAATGATCTGAAAAGTTGTAATTGACGACTTCGAACAAGAAAAAAAATATTATTGGTAAAAGCTCATTTTCAAAGACCCACATGAGGATGTCTCAAGACTCGAAGACACTTCAATTCCCTCAACGCTGTGATGAGCTTCCATCGGACATTCTCCGGCGAGGATTCGTGGCTCTTGCTCGTCGGCTCGGCGCCAACATGCTTCCATTCGCCTTCCACGAGCCGGAATCTGAAGGATTTTCTTCATTAAACTATGGTGAACCCACACTTTTCGATAGGTGATGGCCGGTTGTTTGAGAACGACGACTTGGTCCCTCCAAATATCGTCGGCCGAGCTAAAATTCAGAGAAACGTTGGATTGTTGTGATTAGAGCAACTTACAAAAGGGCTGCCTGACCACCCATTCGTCTTCGATCTTGAATTAGTTGAATATTGTTGTAACGCTTTGGCACGACCAGAACATCGACCTTGGGAGTAAGGAGAGCCTGCCGAAGAAAAATTCATGTTTTATCTTGAACTCACTTCGTGAAACTTTGACGAATCAAAGGAAGCCCGTCCGGTGCTCGGAATTGGACTTTCTGAATTGGCTTTCAAAAGAAAAGAGTCACGAACCGACGAATGCCAGACGCATCAACTTGCCAATTTCCTCGAGGCCGAGGCCGGACGTCGCCGGCCGCTTGTTGCCGGCCATTGTCTGTCTTTCACGAAATTTCACCAAAAACACAACTGCAACATTTTATTTGTAAATTCGTAACGACGGGCGATGGTGAAACATTGATAACAGCGCGAAGACTCATTGAATGAGAGAAATGGCATCGTTTGAGGAGAAGAGGAGATCGCCTCGTTTCTTGTCGTAAATATGACGCATCGACGACTCATCCTTTGGTAGGGGTCGAAGAACCCGTAAAGTTAAGAATTTTTGAAGAGAGTAAGAAGGAAATTACTCAGTGAACACGTGATTTTCTTTTTCTCTTAAAGACAACTTCGAAAATTACAGAAACTGGTTTGAGAGTAAGTAAAGCCAAACGTTTGCGAAAGAAAAAAGCAACACTGTCGAGCAAAAATCGCAACAAAAGCGCATTCAAAGGCCGACGCGCCATTGCAACGCGGGCCAAGTTTTCTCGAGTAAAAGTGTGCGGCAGGCAAGTTGAAGGGCAGCAGCCTCCTCCACTTCAACCAAGAAGAAGACTCTCCTCTCATCCTCCGACAGCTTCTACATTCACTCCTTTGGCTCTCTCAATCTTCCTTGACTCCTCTTCCAATGCAATAAACAGTCTTTTGTTTAGTTGATATAGCCACAAGTCTTCTTCAAAACGGCAGTGGCGGGTGTCGCACACGGCAGGCTCGGTGGTAGACAACATTTATTGCGAGGCAGCGGCAGAGCTACGTCACTCTTCTTCCCCTTCCAACCAGACAGTGAAGAAGCATGACAATAGACATGCTTCGTCATAGAGTGTGACACAGCCAAGTGGGAGGTCGCGTTCGTCGCGACAGCGGGGGAGAGACGAGGGAGACAATGATCACATTCGTCATTAAATGACGCCTCGTCCTGGCAGCTTTGCCAAATATGCTCCATCGACGGAGTGTTGGTGCTCCATCGACGGAGAGTGATAGTGGACACTGCCATTTTAGGGAAAAGATAAAGTCTCCTTGCCGTCGTTCCCCCATCCAGAGTCATGTCGACCGTTTGTTTCATGCTCCAACAAAGTTGAGTCGCCGGTACGGGACGTGGATGATCGCAACCAATCGCTTGACGTCTTGAGTTCAGAAGCGATCAGACGGCTGAATCAGGGGAGATCGTGAGTCACATGAATCATGCTCCCTCACGTTGTGAAAGGCGGAGCTTCTCTGACGGAAGCCCACGGCAGAGGGGCTCTAATTGTAAGGCCGATCTCGAAGCGGCCGTCATCCTTCTTTTCTCTCTTTTGTCTTGATCTTCCCTTGTCCTTGTACCCCGTATTCCACTTTGCGCACCTCCCTTTGAAGATCTCTTACATTTGTAATAAACGGGTTGCACATTGCTGAGAAGAGTGTCTAAGGAGGTATGGGGAAAGTGGCTATTTTACGTCGACCCGCTAGCTGCCGTCCTCAAATGTACTGAAGTGATTCATTGCGTCGCTCTCGTCGCTCTCAGCCGATGTCATTGTAGATTGTTCATCCCTTATTTATATCCGCATTAGTGGGTTTCCCGTTTTTTGGAGTTTGTACGATGAACGCATCAAGATTAGAGCCTTAGAGCTTGCTCGGTCCGCTCGTTGGGAAGTTGAAACTCCTTCGCAAGACGCATTCAATGAGACGCAGCAATTTGCTTTCAACCAGGGCAAGCCACGTGAAATCTTAGTTGACTGCACTCACCGGGTTGCGCACTATGTGGATAGATAATGGAACACTGGAATGAATAGACGGGCGAGGGTCGCTGAGGTGACTGACGCGGCCGGCCGATAGTCCTTTCATCATCGCCAACGCATATCTCCCCTGGCTTCCCTGTGGCTCCCCCGTGACCCTTGGCTCACATGGTGGCTCGATGGAGCCAACATTGAAATGTTCACGACAACGCGAATCTTTGTGACTTTCCATCGACGACAACCCGAGCCTACTCATGTTGTGTACCTCATATCGGCGGAAGCACGTGACGCGTCGCGAGTGTCGCGAGCGCATTTTCCATTGCGTAGACGATCCTTTATTAAACCTCCACGTCAATTCAGGTCCGCATATACGGGGCCACATTCGAAGCTGTCGTTTGTATCGTCAGCTGTAAATCAACAACCGAACAACCGAATTTCTGAAACATATTTGAAGAAAGATCGTTGACAAGAACCAAGATCTCGGTAAGTCCGCCGCATTGCCCAGATCTCGTTCAGATTTGCGAGCAATCGTGAAGAGTTTGGCAAACTCTTCGATCCCGCAGGGTGCAACTATAACATACAGGTATTGATTAGTGTTTCTAACGATCACCCCCTACATCTTTTAATTGAGTTTAACCTTGGCTTTAGATGTGTGGACCGCGAACCAAAAACGAATTCCGGCTGTGGACGGTCTGGCCCCTGCTTGAGAGACTTGGACAAGAAGCAGAATTCATAAGCGAGCTTGCAATAATGCGTCACGACCCCTCACTTCCTTTGACTTCGTCCAATGCAATAAATAGTTTTTCATTCATTTTCATCTACGTAGCTACAAATCTTCTATGAAAACAAAAGGCTCTGAGGAGATCTCGTTACGCACTGCCAGTCGCTTTTGTATGGGTCTGAGACTTCAATTTCTCCCTGACAACAACCCAAAAGTGCAATGGCAAGACTCTAGCATGACTAATCTCAACAATATCGACCTCGATGACACCACCAATCACAGATCTTCTTCGTGAAATCACCTTGTAGTATGCAGCCCGTTTCAAAAAACTTGTGCAGCATTTTCGATAAGACTTCAGTAGCTTCGACTTGTTCCCTTGCTTGTTTCAAATCAGGGTGTGCCGGTTGGTTTCCAAACTCGCACGCCTTGAGACGACATCGACGCACGTTTCCTTCGCTTCGCTTTCGCCAAAAACTTTTATCTCTCGCCCTCCTCACAGCCCTTTATCGCCTATAACAGTGCCTTGGACGAACGCTTTGCTGTACCGTCGAGTCTCTCCTTCTCCCCCTCCCTTGTAAGTTTCAACAATGTGGCTGCTCTGTCTGCCAAATGAAGTTCTCGTTTCTATATTTTCTTTCTTACCAGTCAAGGACCTCGTTCGAATGAAACGGACTTCTCGTTTATTTTGTCAATTGATAGAGGAGAATGCTCATTGTCTTCAATGTTTGACCGACACGAAGATCGTGATTGTGATGGGCTTCCACTCGGAGAACAATCCCCGTTACATGGCCTTCAATGTCTCAAGGAAAACGCTCATTCACTCAATTCTTCCAAATGAATTCATCTACAGTCAGGCGCTCTTCGCCAACGGCTCCGTGGACTATGCTCGCTTTTACAATAACCGATCTGGCTCCCGGATTACGGTATTTAGAGCCTCGGAGATGCCTTTGGAAGACTTAGAAAAGTTGCTCGATGTGCTGTTGAGGCATTTTTCACCAGAGAATGTGATTACTAATGCGACAAGTGAAGAACTTTTTCATCTGCTGGCTCGGACCTTCCGGCCATTTGTCAATTTTCGCTACGATTGCCTGGAATTCCCAGATGAAGCCTTTCTTGTGGCAATGTCTTACCTGCCTGGAGTCAGGAACCTCATTTTGGTTTCACAATTTGATATGCCGCAAGAACTCTTCGAAATGAAGGCAATTCAAGAGGCTGAAGAATTTTCCTTGAAAGTGGCGAATCCAGCCAGGCCAAGCTTCAATGAAGAAATGTTGGAGAAGCAGCAATGGAAAACGGTGCTAATGGACTCAACAGCTCTGACCAAGAGGAGTATCGTTTCACTTGTTAGCGACTGGGCTGAAGAACGAAGAAGGATTTACAGTGTGCAATTTGACCTGCATCCAGAGACCTATCTTCGTTACTCAAGCGAACTGCTCAATGAACTGCGAGATCTTCCCGTCGAAGTATTCAAGAGCCCCGAAGTTAGGCCAAGATTATTCATCACTCGAGGTGATGGCGCCAGTTTGGTGCTCGAGTTGAAGAAGGACTTTGGTCATCATGTTGGTGCAAGACTTCATAGTTTCTCACTTATGAGCTGTTCAAGAGCGAAATAATTTCTCTGGTTTCTTACTGTTGTTTGATGTGACAAATTTATGATGCGTGTCAATGTCTTTCATTACCGTCTCCTTCTGGCCTTTTTTGGATAAAGCTGCTGCTTAGTAGAAGAGCAAGGCACTCCCCGTTATCAAAACGTCTCCTGAGGGCTGTTTCTCCGAAAGTGATGGGAAACGGTTCCCCTTTTACAAGCGTGCTGTGTAGAGACCGTTCAACCACTGGGAGTACGGAAAGGCTTTAGTACTCTAAGTTGATCACCCTTTATTCGAGACGTCGTGCTTCGTATGGAATGCGCTTCCAGTTGTCCAGAGGTAGAACCCTTGGTTGGCGCAAGGACACTTCGAAAATAAAGCGATCCCTTCTGAAATCAGAGACCTCAATTCTTTTCACCTCGAACTCTTGAGAAATGATTCTTGGAGTCCCTTCTCTTGGTCTCTTCTTCGAGTGGCTCGCTAGTGGTCTCGGATTGCTCTGTGCGAGAGCTTTTTTCCTCGTTGTCTGTCTATCTCGACTGCCGAAGGCAGAGAGAGTGCGAGGAGAGGAAGAAGAAGAAGGGTCTCCTTCTCTCCTTTGTCGCCCCCTCCCCGATGCTTCTCAAATAGCACAGAGACTGACGCTGACCAGTTCTTGAAGTGCTTCTCCCTTTTCCTCTCCCTCCTCCCTCTTCCCCCTCTCCCTCCTGCTCCCCCTGTGAAATGTCCAGTTTCCGTTTGTTTGTCCGCAATTCGCGGTCTCTCTCTCTCTCTCGCAACGAAAGGTGGGGGCTCAACTGTGAAATACTTTATCGGATTGGCACCTGGGGCGAGAATGAAGAGGACGAGAGAAGGACTGTGACGCTCGCTTCCTCTTCTTCTTCTTCTTTGAAAGACAGCCGGAGGAGGAGGAGGAAGAGGAGAAGGAGCGCAACCGGGTCCACGAGAAAAACGCGTGTACAACCAAGAATGCATGCCGAGTTTGAGGGGAGAAAACGACAAAGAAGGCCCGGACTCCGGAGAAAAGATTGGCAGGTAGGAAAGACGTTGTACTGTTGATTGAATTTCAATTGAAGAGATGAGGTTCAAAGACTTGCTGTGACAGAGGGGAGAAGCTGGAGCCGGCGCGATCTCGGGTCGATCCCCCTTGTGGCTCTCATGCATCGAAATGAAAAAAACGGTTTGTTGAGGAAATAATATAGTTAGAGTTTAGAAGAGATTGGCTTAAGCCTCGGTGGTCTCCTCTTCGACGGCGGTCTCCGTGGTGGAGGCAGCGACGGGCGTCGTCTCCTCGACCTCTGAGGTCTCCTGCGAGGACTTCACCTCATCATCACGGGCCATGGCCAAGTGTCCTGAAACATACATTTCACGGTTTTGAAATTATTTGGAGAGCTCAGGAAGGAAGAGGGACTCACGTCGTCGGACACAGGCACCGGCGACGGGGGCATAGGCGGGAGTGCACTGGCAAAAGCCGGCCGAGCAGACGGCGCCGGGCACGCAGGGCGAGGACGCGTAGCAAGGAGCTCCGGGCGCGAGAACGGGCACGGGCTGCGGCACCGGGACCGGGGCGGGCAGAAGAGGGGCGGGCGCGACGACTCCGTAGATGGTTCGCGACACGCAGACCGTGCCTTCCTGGACGAGCTCCGGTGGGCAAAGACAGACTCCGAGGGAGCAGACGCTACCGCCAGTGCATTCGACTCCCGGCTCACAGGGGGCTCCAGGGAGAGCCTGAACGAGCTTGTGAAACCTATGTTGACCAGGTTACCTGAGGGATCAGACGGCCAGCGACGACGGGGACGGGGGCGACCGGGACCGGGGGAGGGGGTGGAGCGCAGCCAACAACGGGCGAGTAGACAATTCCGGGTGTCGGGCAGGCGCAAGCACCGGAGACACAACTATAAAATCTTCAGAGTATAAACTGTTATAAGAACTTACGCTGCGGCTCCGAGGCAGGCTGGTTGGCAGGCGATGGGTTGAGGAGCTGGGACGGGCACCGGAGCGGGCGCATAGACCGGGGCGGGAGCGAAGGGCACTGGGACGGGAGCTGGAGCGTAGACGGGCGCGGCGTAGACCGGAGGAGGAGGGGGTGGCGGTGGCGGTGGGGCGGCGTAGATGGGAGCGGGTGCCACTGGAATGGGAGCGGGTACGGCGTAGACTGGAGGCGGTGGGGGAGGAGGTGGAGGAGCACGAAGAACGGGAGGCGGCACGCAGATCTGCGCTTGGCAGACCGCCGGCGCCGCACACGCGATTGTCGGTCCACACGGGGAGAAAGCGGGAGCTGCAATTAGTTGAAACGGGGTAAGGGGGATAGACATCCACGGGGAAGGAGAGGTTTGTTAGAGAGCCTGAGGTCTCCATCATTGATACTATTCTTTGAGGGGAAGAGACTTTTGAGTTGAAGGAAGAATAAAGTTGGATACGGTAATGTCACTCCAAGGCTGATCCCGTTGACCATTGCGGACGTCGTAGATGATCCTCGCAGTCTTCTTCTTCCTCACTCTCCTTCCATCACTTCAAGTCCTCCCCTCCCTCGCCGCCCTCGAATGTGCACGACGACAAACGGTGCAGAAAACCAGAGTGAACCCTCCAAGTTCCGAGAGTACGGTAGCACAGCCGCATGCCCAAACGGTCAATCTCCCGAAGGTCGCGAATGAATGAGAAAAACCAAACAATCCAAAAGAACACAGAAAAGCCGGGTTGCTTGGGAGGTTGCGAAACGTAGTCGAGGCGGGTTTTTTCTCTCTATCTTTTCTTTTCTTGCTGACCGGCTCGAAATCGACTGTGAAATTTCTCTCGCGAGATTGACCTTGAGTCTTGAGGGTCGAGGCTTCTTCTCCAAGAAGCTCCGACCCCGTCGGCTGTCAGTAATATCGGAGGGTTTCACCAGCTGGCAGCGAGCTCCTTCTTCAAAATTGCGTCTCCAAAATGAAGACACCGTAATCTTTTCGAGCTCACTGCCAGCCTTTTGGTTTCTCACCGTTAGCCAAAATGCTGCATTCAAAGTGGGTCGAAAGATGAGGGTTAGAACTCGGAAGTAAAGGAGAAGAAGCCGGAAGAAGAAGAGAGAAAAGAGGATCACCTGCATATGGCGCCGCATAGCCGGGGAAGCCGGACCAGCCACCCGAGTAGAGGGGTCGCATACCGAATTGACGCTTCTGACGAACGGCGTCCTCCTGCGCCAAGGAGGTGGAGGCAAGGATTAGGCCGAGACAAACGACACGGGACCACATCGCTCTGCTAAAGGGGACTGCTGCTGCTGCTTCGAAAGGCCCCTGGAGGTGACCGTCTCTGCGGCTTGCCGGCCCGAGGCTTTTATACGGCGCTGCGTTTTGTCCAGCCGAGAAGGGTGGAGGGGTGCGGCGGCCCCTCCCTCCGCCTCCGGCGGGGACCCGGCAAGGTGGGGGAGGGGGGACCGGTCATCCGTCGCCCTCTCTGTGAAGCGACGGGGAGGCGAGAAGAAGAAGACGGTCGAGACACGGCGGCGGAGACGGCGACGACGGCGAGGGGACCGGAAGAAATCCGAGAGGTCTCCCTTTCCTCTGCAAGGGTGCCGACGAGTCACACCTAGCAGAAGGAGACGGTTCTTCTTTTTCGTCTTCAGCTTCTGCTTCTTGCGTCATGAGGAATAAGCGTGCTGAAATTTTGAACAATGCTAACTGCGTCACGTTTAACGCCCTTCGACGATGCGCATGGCATAAATGATCAACACGAAACTGTGAACCACAAAAGCATTGACACATATTTGTCTGTATTTTTCGCGGCCTGAACTTCGCGGTTTTGTGGTCGTCAATTTAGCCTGAATCTGTTCCATCCTTGCTCACGATAGATCTCCCAGGATTATCAGAATTTCAATCAACAATTGTGCCGAACGCATCGTAAATGCGGAAGTGCTTCTGCGTACCTCTCTTCGACAAGATTCCATAACGCCATAACGATAAGGAAAAACTCTTTTCCCACTTCATCCTTCAAATCCTTCACTAATAGCATCCTCTCAAAGATCTCGGTTCCTCCATTCTGACCAGAGTCCCTCTCTTCTCGCCCTTTCTTCGTCCTTTTTCTTATTCGCCGGCTAGACAACTCTTCTTCCCACCGGCCAAGAGTCTCTTCTCTTCTCGAAAGAAGGAAGATGAGAGTCGAGATGATCCAGCTATCGCCCTCTCTCCTTCTCTCTCTGGATCGGGGAGGCCACTTGGCTCCTCGGCCACACCACAAAAGTTGCGGCTGCGTTCCGCCTCGGGGAGCCCTCGAAAAATTTTTGCGCCACACTTCAAGAGGGCTTCGAAGGGGGTCTATTTCGATCTTCTTCTTTCCGCCGGAATTTCGAAATCTCGAGGAAAAAGTGGGCGTCCAATCACGTGGACGGACCAGGAAGAAGAAGCAGCTTGCAGGAGGGCAGCCGGTCTCCCCTTTGGATGTCGTTCTTGTTGTCGTCCGTCGGCCAGCTCCCCGTGGATGTCTTCCTCCTGTCAAGACCCCCGCAGGGACCAGCGGGTCGCTGGCCGGATCGAAACTGAACGCGTCTCCTTGGACACTTCCTCGTCTTGGCTTTTGCAAGGGAGTGGCTGCAAGGTTGCAGAGCTGTTTTCAGTACTGAATGATAGTGACTTGGCCCAATGAATGTGTGATGGTATTCTCGACCAATGTTAGAAACTCGGCACTTGAAAGTTTCGTCTGCGTTGTGTCATTCAACTTATCAATTTCCCCCACTACCCGCTGGTTTTACACACGCGAAGTAAAACTCTTGAGCATTCCATTGTTTCTTGACACTAGTGTTTCTATTGAAATTATGTAGGCATTTTCCCGTTGCATGTTTCACTTTTATGCAGCGATGCTTTTCACAACCAATTTGTGGTCTTTGGATGATGGGTTGTGTCGTTGTTCTCTTGTCGTTGTTTCAGTCGCTTGAAGTGTTCCAGATGAGTTGCTTCTCTTCAGGCACTATGCCGTTTCAATGTCGTTTTATCAGTGGGATGGATTCTGTGCGCTCAATACGGTCACGACTGGCTTTCCATTACTTCTCACCAATTCCACACTTTCATGTCCGAGATGTCGGTTCCAGCTTTTTTTCCCTCTTTCCCTTCAACTTTGCACTTTCGACACCTCAACTCAATCTCTCTGCTTACCGGTTTCGGTCGTGTCTGACCGACAAGGAAAGGGGAGCCGGCTCCCTCGGAGGGGTCGCATTCCTCTTTCCTTCCTCACCCCGCTCTTGGAACCTCACCGCTCCAACCCGGGCGCGACTTGAACAAGCGAAGCGACGAGGAAAAAGGCGTGAAAAGTAAACATGACCAGCCCCTTCTCTCTTCGAGGCGCGGGAGCGGTCAGATTCAGCGTGCCCCCGTTTGCTTCTTTGCTTCGTCTGTCTATTCAAAGCGTGGTTCTTGACCGTCGCGTGGGAAAATCGCTCGAATTGGACAAGGAGGAAAAAGCGAGGTTTCGTCGACGGGGGGATCGAACCGGCCGTGCGGCGAGCAGACTGAAGATCTTCAAAGATGCGCGAAGGAGGCGGCGGGAGGAGGAGACGACGGCCACAGAACCAACAAAGCGTGTGGCGCGCCTTCGTCTGCAAGAGATAGAGAGAGACCTGCAAGAGCATGAAATAGAAGGAATTCTGCGGTCTGTGCGTGCTCGGATGGTCAAGAATGTACTCTATCTCTTGCAGACGAAGGTCTTCCTCGATTCAAAAAGATGAATCCGTAGTCAGCTATACGAACTTGTTGAAACGGCCAATTGCAAAGCTTAATTTGAAGACATTTACCTCATTTCACAAGTGTTTTGCTGTTTATCCCATACAAAAGCGAGAACTGCCTTCTTGGAAGAAGAAGACGACGAAGAAGAAGATGCTCCCCTTCCATGTGCTGTTGACCGCACGGCTTACACATCGCGGGCGCGCGTATTGGTCAGTGCTCCTCGAGTGCTTGAGGCCTTCTTCTTCTTCTCTGCGATTGTGAGAAGAGAGGGAAGAAAGGAGGGAGGACTCCATAGAAGAGAGAAGGGGGGAGCATCTTCGAAAGTGCGTCCAGAGGGCAAAAAGATGTCTCTCCTCCTCGCTGGGTCTCAATGACCATTCAAGGGGCCATGTGCGCTGTGGACTTTGTTCTCAGCGGATCAGCATTCCTGAACGACAAAAATGAGCGAATTGCCTAACGGGACGCTGCGGCGACTTTATCTGATTCTGAAAACATGGCGAGCACGTCCATATTGAACGATGCCATTTGGTGCCATTATATTTCCTTAGAGAAACCGCGAAGCAACTGCTCAATAATAACTCGTCAATTGAAATTGGTTTCATCGGCGCTTGTGGCTACTTGTTTGTGGATGCTGTTCTTGTCTCGAACTGTTCAGTCTCATTACAATACTTCTGGGTCTTTTTCTCACAGTTACCTTTGTCGATCTCTGAACATTCGGAACAACTGTTGATTTGCAACAGGAGACCCGACAGGGCATTCAAGGAGAGAGAGGGCACAGACGACGAACTTGAAGAAAAAGCAAGAAGAGGAGAAGAAGGAGAAAGAAAGAGGACGAAGTGGACACATGCTTGGATTTCCTCCGTCGCTGACCGGTAGAGGTCAGAGAACGGGCACACTCACAGTTTCAGTTCTCGAAGTCGTGAGAGACTGACCGTGAATCTGCCGTTTCAGTACGCATACACAGAGGCAGTGCGAAGGAAATTGTGTTGAGTCGCGCTCGGGATCCAATTTTGAGATTGAAAAGATGTACCGTGCTGTTTGTTTCAGAGCTTTGCAGTGACCAATTAGATCGCCGTTTCAGCTTGTCTAAATATTTTTCTAGCATTTGAACTGATCAATGGACCGATGACTCTCCCGACGTTTCTATTCAGCTGACAGTCTTTGCATTTTCGACGCTTCACTCCTCCAACTTCACTGTAGTTCTCTTCTCCTTCTCGGATTACCTCCTCCAGGCCCTTCACCTTCCGGTTCTTCCTTTTTCCTTCTACTCTCAAGAGGAGTGGCGGCTAGACAAAAGCGCTACGAAGCGCTCGAAAAAGAAGACAATCTCAAGGAAACAATGAAGAAGCGAGGAGGACCCCGGACAACCGCGCTGCTCCCGGTGGCGCTGGGAACCTCGCCGCTCCTCCGCTCAAAGCCGGGGTAAACAAGGCTCGCTTTTCGCACTCTCACTGTGTCCTCCGAGGAGAGAGAGAGAGAGGGAAGAGAGGCGCTGACCGGCTGGAGGCCGTGCCCTTCGATCTCTCCCATCGCGTCCTCTCCGTCGTCGTCCCTTCGTCATGTTTGTTGGAAGGAGAGACCGGGCGGAGGTCTGCATGCTCGTCTGTCCAGCCGCCGCCCCTTGCAACCACGAAGGAACACTCACCAGCACAAGCATTCACAGCGAGGGGATCGAACCCGAAGAACTTGGAGGAAGCAAAGTTCAGGAACGCCAATCGATTGTTTATGATTGGGAATCGTGATCTCGATGCATTTGCTGACGAAAACAGAACGAAGAGGTTTCGATGGAAGTAATGCTGGTCACACGAATCCTGCTTTAATGTGACCATTATGAAACGGTAAATCCACTGGCTCAGTAACAAAACAGCCCTAAGATTGATCTGCGCGAACAAGTGGGAGCATGACGCGCACCGGAACAACGTCATTGCGATGGAAGTGTGATCCTGTTTCATTGGTTGGGGTCCATCGTTAGGATTTCTTTCCTCGTTCGTCAATCTTTATGTATTTCCTGCTGAACCATGATCAAATTCTAATGCCAGTCGTTGTGTGACCTCTATCTTCGTTGTTTTCGTCGCTATTTTGTACTCAAAAAGGTCATTTTCAGTTCAATGATAGTCTTCGACAAGGCGCTCGAGGCGTTCTTCGACGGCGCCGTGCGCGGCCACTGCGCCCTGGAGAAGGAGGCGAAGGCGCCGCTCGGCTCGCCCTTCTTCCTTGTCGGCTCGCAGACCGCTGACGGCGACACGCATGTGGCGCACGTCGCGCGGTGCCCGCTGCCCGTCACTGCTCTCGATGCGGTTCGTTCCTTCTTTCTTAGTTCACAATGAGTTTTGCAGAAGGGCGATGCCCTCTCGAAGCGCGTCGACGACGAGTGGATTGCTGACAACGCCGAGAAGCTGGTGCGACTTCTGTCCGGCGGTGTGCATCTTGTTGGTTGGTTGACTTTGACACTTTCAATGTTGTTTCCTAGGATTGGTCTGGCTCTCGAGCAAAACGCTGATCACGGAGTCGAAGCAGATGCTCATCCGTGCCTTGACAAGGATTCACAAGCTGTCGACCTCGTTGTCCACGCTGGGCATCCAGCCCTTGCCGAGTCTTTATGTAAGTTAGCCGTTTTCTGTCGTGAAACTGGGACTTTAGACGTTGGTCACTCTTGAGACGCCGAATGGACGCCCTGCAGTCTCGGTCGTCGACGTGGTGAAGCGCGGTCCGGACTCGCCCTCCAAGATCACGTACAATCAGGTATTCGCTCCTTTCTCGAAGAGAAGTCTTCTTTTGCAGTTGGAATGGGTGGCTCTTGAGACAACGGTCGAGGCGCGCGTCTGCGTCCACGTCAAGAACAGAGCTGACTTCTACAAGGATTTCACGGCGGCTATTCAGCCTTGGGCTGAGAAGTTCGTCTCGCTTTTCGTTTCTCAAAATTGGCTTTAGTTTGATGAAGACGTCGTTGGTGGTCCTGGATGACGTGCCGCGCATCAGCGCCGACGAGCCGTTATTCCGGGACTTGAAGAAGCGGAAGCGTGGTCAGCCCATCGAGGGTCGTCTCTTCGTTAGTGCACTCGGTACTTTCACCTTCTCCAAACGTGATTTAACATCTCTCCAGAACCTCCACAGGAGCCGATTTCGACGGTTTCCGGTGGCACCTTCGTCGAGGCGGACTGGTCGATTGAAGTTCGTGCCGCGGTGCCCGTGAAGTCGAGCGTCGGGCAGGCGATCGCCGCCCTCAAGCACGGCGCCCTTCGATCGCTTCTGGCACGCGCCGGTTTGTGGTTATTTCTAGCAGTAGAAATTGCTTGTAGAATTGCATTACGAGAGCATGGAGGTCGTCGAGGACTCGTCATCGTCCCGATCTCCTTCCACACATCAGCTACCGAGGTCTGAATTATTTTGGTTTGACAAAGAATGTGTTCAGACTCGTTACGACTTCACTGCCGACTCAGTCTTCGATCGTGTTCAGCGATTTCCTCTTCGAGGAAGACGTGAAGGGCGACGCGCTGCCCACCTTTCGTGAGGTTCTTCAGCTCGAAGTCACTGAAGGTTCGCTCTTTCTTCTTGGCTTGAAAGAAAGCTTCAGATGACTTGGACGATTCCACAGAGAAGGCATTGGATCCGGAGACGTTGGGACGTGTGGAGAAGGGTCTCGAGGAGTCGTCGCCACGACGCGTCTCTCAGTCCGTGGCGCCGTCGCCCCTGCCACCCGATCAGCGCTCCTACATCTACGTCATCGCCGGTCTCGTCGTCGCCCTTCTCGCCGTCATCCTCGCATTATTTGCAAAGTACCGCTGAGCCCCTTCCATTCAGTACTGCCTATTCATTCTGTTTTTCCCTCTTCATTTCGCATTTGACTTTCTATGACGAAAGAAGCTGGATGCTTTCTATGGGGTTCACTTATGAAAGTCTTATTTATGTGTCAGAGGTTCTTGGTGTTTCCCTCTTTCTGGTTCTATCCAAATAAACCGGGTCTTCAACTCGCGAGCGAAAGAATATGCACATTTATTCGAGGAATAGTTCTTAGATTCAATCAAGTTTCGTGTCAAAAGGGTCAGGAAAGCCGAATAGAGTGAAGATGAAGAGAAGAGATGAATAGGCCAGAAAGGAGATTGAACTCTCTCAAGATGTACATCACAACGCAATTGATTCAGTCTAGGAATAGATGGACGCCTGGACCAGAGACAAGAAGAAAATTCTCGCAAAAGAAGATGGAATTGAACCTCGAAGTGGATAGAATCTTTGGGGATTGAAGACGAAGAAGAAGTGTTGTTGGCGATGAAGAAGACGCAACGACGACGCTTAGACGAGCAGAAGCCAGAGAAGGAAGAAGATCGCGATATACATGAAGGCATTCGAGAGGATCTGCTCCTCCTATAAAGTTCAACTTTGTCGAAGAGAAGGAAGACAAACCTGATACTGACGACTACCGGGCGCTGGCGGATCGGGGCGACGCTCGCCAATGGGCTGCGTGGTGAAGAAGGTCGAGAAGAAGGAGATCGGGAAGACGCCGATGCCCAGTGAGAGCTGGATTCCACCTCCACCTGCAAGTGCCAACTTTGCTGATCAATTATTCAAGACTTCTTTAGATTCTCGAATGAGAGAGTGAGTGTTCTTCAACGAAACCGAAGCAGACGTCTCGATTACATCATGAAATGAAGGCGACGTCATCTTCTGTGAACACAAAGGAACACCACTCACCGAGGCCATCACCGCCGAGTTGGAAGCCGGGGAAGGCGCCAAACGTGTTTTGCGGCTCGGTACGCTGACCGCGCGGTCGAGGGGGCACCTGCAAAGAGCAATAGGTAAGAGAGAGCAACATGGTGATGTACGTCTTTGTACTTTTCTTCGCCTCAAAGGCTACTCAGTACTCTCCGATAAGGTGCAAGGCCGCTACGAAAACAGAATGGCACGACCTTCAGCATCTGTCTGTTTTGTTTTTGTTTAGATGAAGAAGTCGAAAGCGAGAAGAAAGAGCACTCACCTTATCGCGAGGGTCGGTGGTGTCGCCGCCGCGTCCGTACAGGGGAACCACCTACAAGAAGCAAGCGTCACCTTCAAGAAAGAAAGGAACATTGGAGTGTTAAGGCAGAAAGTACGTGCCGGTTCATCGCAACAAGAGGTCAAAATACGAAAGAAGTGACGAATGAAGAATGAGAGGAGAAGAAGGGGGAAGGAAGAGAGAGAGAGAGAGAGAGACGAACCTTGTCGCGACTGATGGCCGACTTGCAGACGGGACAGAGCTGGCGATTCGGACGTGTGTCGAGCCACTGCACGAGGCACGGCCAACAGAAGAGGTGACCGCACAGCGACACAACTGCGTCCTTCGCCACATCCAAGCAGATGTTGCACTCAAATCTAAAATCCTTATTTTCAAACCAAAGAAGAAAAGACGAACCTCGAATTGTTCTCCTCTTCCTTCTTGGAAGACGATTCGTCGGAGGCGCCCGGCTCGGGATCCTTGCTCGATCCTTGGCGCTCCTCGAAATGCGCCTCGTTGTTGGTCGTTGTCGAATCCGACATCTTGCTTCTTCTTCTTCAGGCGATGTCGCTAGCACACGTGGTCACCCGTGTCTTCACACGCTATCACCTCGCACTTCAGCAACAAAACAAGAAGAAAAGACCGCGTGCTGCCGAAGCCGCTGAAATCGATAGAGATGTAAACTTGTCGGAAGAACGATAATACAACGAACTGAACTCGCGCCACTGGTAGACAGACCATGAGCGCGCATTTGAATATCAATTCGGGCTCATAGAGGGAAAGGGCCGGTAGGGAAGAACCAGATTTTTGCAAGCAACGCGTGGCGAGCATCGAAAAAGGGCGGCCACGCAATCGGGGCTTTCAATCGAAACTGGCATTTCTTCATCGTCAAGTAAAAAACAAGAAAACCTCGTCATTTGGCATGCAAAGCAAAGGTAATGAAGGGGTTGCCACGCGGAGCAACAGCTAGCGGCAGGGGCAAAAGGGGGGCGGGGGCGAAACGAGAGGAAAAAGAGCGACCACTCCACCGCGCCGCCAGCGACAATCGCGTGGTTCATTCTCGCTGAGAGGCGGAGTCGACGTGTGCGCAAGTTCGGTGCGCGCCAAGCGGACAATCAAAATTCGCCTCGGCGCATTTCGAGCGTAGAAATTCGTTTCCTTCGTTTGTGTGGATTCAGCTGATGTTCGGACGTGTCCTCAATTGTCCCTGCGCTTTGTCTCGCTGTGGCTCTTCGGCCCAGGCCAGACGGCCCTCGTGCGCGGTCATTGAAGGGCTGTTAGCCTTCGTTATTGCACGTTCGAGCCGTGAATTTCGTTTCTTTTTGCGAGTTCGAGTTTCATGTTTTGGTTGAACTTCTTTTGCTCCGTTGATTTATAATCATAATCACTTTCTCAGGTAATATGGCATCTCACGGGAGCGTGCACCTGCAGAACCCGCAGAACCCCATGGTGGTAAGTCACTCTCATTTCGTTTCTTTTCACTATTGTTTCTTCTCGTACTAAACGTTATCCTTCAGCCACCGCGACCGCTCGATCTCCAGGCGGCGCTCTCCGATGAGGAGAAGTGGAGGATCGAGCACGCCAAGCTTCATGAACAACATAAAGGTTGATTCTTCCTTTCTTGTCTGAACCTTGTGAATCTAGGACACGATCAAATGCACATGGAGATGTTCCTCATTTTGATCGTCACATTGGTCGTCGCGCAGGTAGCGCTCGTTCAGTGGAAGAAACGGCATTTCAAGTCTTATCAGGTAAGAGTCTT
Organism: Poikilolaimus oxycercus; assembly: GCA_034700245.1. Classification (NCBI taxonomy): domain Eukaryota; kingdom Metazoa; phylum Nematoda; class Chromadorea; order Rhabditida; family Rhabditidae; genus Poikilolaimus; species Poikilolaimus oxycercus. The sequence goes on from JAQIXL010000944.1 coordinate 19,058, forward strand.
CCAATGATTTTCCTTCTTTCTCTACTCATTACTTTGATTGAACAATAGCAACTTCTTCAATTCCAGCTTTGTACCCTTCTCGGCATGTGGCTAATCCCGGTGTTCATCTGCGTTCAGCGTGGGTGGTGGCGTTTCTTGGCGACTTGGATCGTCTACTCGGGCTGCTCCACGTGGATCTGGTTCAAGGCCACACAGCAGCAGATCTCCGGACGAACTCCGAGGTTTCTTTCTTTTCTTCCCTGGAAATGTCTTCAGACTCATTTACAAGTGGTTCCTGTTCCTTCACAAGTTGAGCTACGTTCTCGGCATCGCCGGCTATCTCATCATGATGTTCACCTTGATGGGACTGCACATTCTTTTTGGATTGAAGGTGATTCTGTCTTTTCGACTAGTAGTGAGGTTCAGGCGACAACTTGCATGGACACGGGCATCCTACTCCTCTTCTACGGTCTCTACTACGGTGTACTCGGACGAGACTTTGCTCATATTTGCACGGATCGAATGGCTGCGAAGATCGGGGTTAGCGATTTCCTTCATGTCCTTCAAGTTTTCTTTCTCTTTTCAGTATTACACGGAAGAAGGATTGCCGAAGAAACAACTGGAAGAGGGAGTCTGCGCCGTCTGTGGTGATCATCTCCACAGCAGTGCTCATGGCCCGGTGGCTCTCAATGGAGAGGTGCGACTTTCCGTTTTGATTGAAGAGCATGGTTGCAGGCTGAAGACGGAGATGTGGAAGCAGAGTATAGGTTGTCATGTCAACATTCCTTCCACGAGTTCTGCATTCGCGGCTGGGTAATCGTGGGCAAGCTGCAGACATGTCCCTACTGCAAGGAGAAGGTGGATCTCCGAAGAATGTTCAAGAATCCGTGAGTAGCTTTCTTCTTTGACTGAAGATTGAAGATGGGAGAAGCCGCATCTCTTCTACGGTCAACTTCTCGATTGGATTCGTTATCTCGTCGCGTGGCAGCCTCTCATCGTCACCTTTGTTCAAGGAATCAACAAGCTTCTCGGATTGGAATGATTGACTTCGTTTTTGGAAGTTCTTCTTCTTCTCTCTCTCAGCTATGTCTACGATTGGTGAATGTGCAATTTTGCTCCATAGGTCTGAACACTGCTTTTGTACTCTTGACACCTCTTGTTATTGCCGATGAAATGCATTCCGTGTCTTTTCTAGTTTTTATGACTTTCTGGTCAGTATAGGATTGTAGCAATTCTTTCTTCCTGAAGGGTTACAGGCCAAAGACGCAATGTGAACACTTTTCCTCGTTGATTGTGTTTCTTGTTTCTTTGTTGTCGCTAAGAAGTTTTGTTGCTTTTGGTGAAGAGAGTGTCAACTTACATTGTATGTGCATAGAGCAACCAAGAAATGGGTGGTCATAATCTATTCCACGACTTGTTCTTCTCTTCTCTTTTGTTGGAAGGTTGAATTTGGGTGGCGCGAGAGTGTAATAACGATAAAGCTTGAAGTTTCCAGTGAGAAGTTGTGGTTAGCTCCGACGTTTCGTTCGTCAAAAGTACTTCTGAAAGGTCGTCCGATGTTTGTTTCAACTCATGTGTCCAGGAATTTCAGATCTGTCAGTTCCATAAGAAGAGATGTCATCAACAGATTTGAAGAAGAAGTAAGCTTCTAGCCTTTCTCAAAGCTTCAACTTCCTCTTCCAGGCAATACGGTCTCATCCTCAAGGGTCCGAACACAGCGAAGCCGCCGCCCGAACGCAAAGTCGCTGCTGTCTTCGAGGACGATGATGGTGATGAGCAAACAGTGAGTTGACTTTTCTCCTTGCTTCTTGCGTTGATACTCAAACATAAGATTCTCCATCAATCTCGCTTCTTCAAGGTGTCAGTGGACGTGATTCGTGACGCGCACAAGTCGGCGTCGACCTTCAGAGAAGTTCGACAAGCGGAGCGGCTTCACGAGCGAGCTCTCGCCGAGGATCCGCATGTCTTCGACTACGATGCTTCTTACGAAGAGATTCAGGCGAAGAAGAATGAAAAGGTTTACAGCCTTGCAGTCTTAAATAAGATTCCAGGTGGCTGATATGAAAGCCAAGGACAAGGAGCGAAAATCAAAGTATGCTGAAGCCATTATGAAGTCACACAAGCGAAGACAGTTGGAGCAGGTTTGGAGCTATTGATACCGAGTTCATGATATCTTTCTTCTAGGCATCCGTGGATGAACGCAAGCAGCAGAAGGAGCGAGTCGCTGAGGGCGAGGAGTTCGCGGACAAAGAGGTCTTCGTCACGGGCGCCTATCGAGATCTCATGGAAGAAGTGCAGAAGCTTCGAGAGGAAGAGGCCTACGAGGCTCGATTCAATTGTGAGTTCTTGAGACTTTCTTCTGATCCACGGTCAACTTTAGCCCTGACGGATGTGCAGAAGCAGAAAATCTGGCAAGCCGGATTTCATCGACAACTCCTCAATGACATCGCTCGCTCGGATGAGCCAAAGGTTTGAGCTTCCCGACTTCTTTTGAGAATCAGTTTCAGACTTCAAAATCGGAAGCCGAGCCTGAGAAGAAAGAACCCGAGAAGAAGGAGCGAAACATCAGAAAGCGACTCGACAGTGACGAGGATGCCCCGACGACAACGGCGACTGTGAAAGAAGAACCAAAGAAGAGCATCTACTCGGACGACGAAGATGATGCAGGACCACCGAAGAACTTCAAAGGAGATCTCAAGCCGGGTCTCAATAAGGCATGAAGAATTTCTTTCACTCAAATGAAAGCTTTAGGTGGTGAAGAAGGAGAAGGCGCTGACGAAGGCCGAGCGACTCAAAGAGCGGATGTTCACTCCGTCGCCTGAGGCAAGCGACAACGAGGAGGCGCCGAAAAAGAGACACGACTCGCCTTCGGAACGTCACAAACGTCGAGACGACTCAAAGGAACGGCGTCGTCGCAGCGGTTCTCGGGATCGTGATCGTCGACGACATCGTGATGATTCCAAGGAAAGAAAGAGGTAATTGCTTTTCGTCTTCATCATTCTATTTATCTAGGGATGACCGAAAGCATCGAGACGACTCCAAGGAGCGCAAGAAGGACGGCGAACGTCGCCGCGATGAGAAGACGGAGAAGGTGAAGGAAGAAGAGAAGGAGATCGTCGTGAGGAAGCCAGTGCGCGACATGGATCGCAAGGAGCGCCTCGAGAATCTTCGCAAAATCCTCAAGCAACGAAACGGTCGCGAAGAGATCGCCGAATTCCGAACACGCTACCTCGAAAGGAAGGCCACTGGCTTTGTCACCGTCCCGTTATGATCTTCATTCATGTGTGCGAGTTTTATTGCATTGAAATTGGATGTTTGTTTATTTTCTGGAGATAAAAACGAACTTTCACGTAGACTTTCGGTAACTGTAGGCAAACAGCAACAACAACATGAGTCAACAAGATTTCCTCTTCAGAATTTGATCGCCTTGATCTCGGACTTGCCGAGTCGTCCCTTCTTCATCCTCCTGATGAGCCGAAGATCGTCCATTTCATCTTCGACCTCCTTCTGCTTCGCCTTCACTTCGCGCTTGAATCTCTTCTTTTCCTGAAACAAGTTTACGAAGCTGACAAAATCGCACCTGTTTTGGATGAAGAGGCTTGTCCTCCTCGTCCCACTCCGCCTCCTCTTCGGCCTTCCTTTTCTTAGCCAGGTACTCCCCCTTCATCACTTCATCTTCAGCCTTCTTCTTGCCCAGCTTCTC
>JAQIXL010000945.1:0-22706 GCA_034700245.1 Poikilolaimus oxycercus
TCACGTTCTTTTCTCTCATCTGCACCAAAGGAAACTTCCCCCTTTCTCGCCCTTTGGGCCTCTATCGAGATAGAAATACAATACTTGTTTCGAATTACTTGCTTCTTGTCAGTCGAATCACGTTTGTTTCGCTAACGCGCTAACTTTGTGAATAGATTCACAAAGTTAATATTGCGTAGAATCTCTCTCTCAACAGAAAGTACTAAATGCATGAACAGTGAATTGTGCTTCTTGTGTCAAGCATTTTCACATAAGGCGCTGCATGTGGATGGTTGGTGGCTGACTTTGAGAGGGAAATTTTGTTGGCAATTAGTATCTCTTCGTGAACAAATTGTGTGCGTTTCGTCTATAAAGCTTATGACAAAGACGCGTGGTACAGTTGCTATTTGAACGATTTTTTCCACCAGCTTCACAATTTTTTCTTTCGCGATTCTAGCCGTTTGATGTATCGTTTGAGAATTGTTCATAATCGTTTATCCGATTAGTTGGGGATAAATCAAAGCAAGAAACGGCAAAAATACAGTACAAAGGTCTGAGCACCAGAACAGAGATAAATAGCGGAGGAGAAGAAGTGAATAGTAAAATTCATCTACGATGAATTCGACTTGCAACTAATAAACGCGATAAATATGGCCTCTCTTGCTAGTCTAGCACATAGTGCAGCTAACTTATAATTCTTTCAAGAAAAATCGATTGCTACAACGCAATCGACAGATAAGAAGCTTTTTACGGAGAGCGAGACCCATTTGAAGACTTGAGAAGATGATGTGGAAGAGCTGTGGGAGACTCGTAGAGCAAGAAGAAGAAGAAGAGGAAACATCGACTTAGGCAGCACTCAGACCCTTGCTTATGAGAGAGCATAATTACAAAAAAAAGATCGTTATAGATAGAAATAGGCTACCAATATGGACCAATTAGACAAAATTCAAATTCGTTTCATAGGTCATAAATCTGTACATAACTCCTTTTTACAAGAACATTCGGCGAATGTTAGAGGGTAAGTTTTCGCTGACGCTCCTCCTCCTTGGTCTTCTTGCGCTCTTCTTCCTTTTGAGTTTCGCAGATCTGCAATATGGTGTACAGTTAAAGCAGGTTATTCTTGAGGTTTTTCGTTGGCCCAAAATATTTTCCAATCAGGCAGTTTCAGCTAACCCCATGTGTAGGCGGACAAAGAGGAAGTTTCAGCAGCCCTCACGACAACTTTATGGCCTTGCTCCTGCACATTATTCCATTGAACAAAACCGAATTTCATCAAACCAAGACGGTAAAGGCGGCAAAACCATGACAAGCAACTCACCGCTTTGTTCAGCAGACCAGCAAAGTGTTCAATGTCGCGGGTGTACTCCGCCACTTGAGTGTTCCAACCTGAGCTGAAGCTCGGTGCCGCCAGGCCGGCAGTACAGGAGCCGCCGCTCAGCAGGGAAAGACTTTGCCACTGAAATCAAACTCTTATTTGATGTTGTCAATTGTTTGCAAAAGGAAGAACAAGATTGTTGTTTATGTCCTATAAGTAAACACAATTCTTGTGTCTCGCCGGTCCTTTTCCAAAAATAGCCATCTCCCAAAAACCAGGTTGTCCGCTTCTCCTCCCTTCAGCGTCTCTCAGAAAAAGGAGAAGAGAGAAGGGACGCAAAAGCGATAAAATTAGCCCAAGCACCCGGCCAGCCAACCTTCAAAAGTTGTCTACGCAAGTCATTACTCTTCATTATCGGCCGAAGAGACCCAATTTCCAATTTTATTTGTTTGATGTTTGAAGCACAACTCAAAGAATGGGCAAGTACCTAACATCTCAAAGTTCTGCGAAGAAACATGTTTCCAAGTCTGCAAAATCTCAACCGTTTCTACGTTTCCCACTACCCCGAATGTTTTCAATTTCAAGCAGTTTTCGGCTAGACTCTCCTTGAAGCCTACTGGAAATAACTGCTGAAGGCCCTCCTAGCTGTTTTGGCAAAGACATTTTGTTTCCAATTTACGGAACATGGTGAAGCTCTCACTGTTTTCAATTTCAATCTGTTCTTGATTTGACTTCTTTGAAGCCGACCCAAAATGAAAGCAGAACCAACCTTCCGCTTCTGCTCCTCGGACACTTCAATAAGTTTCTGGATCGCGTCCTCGAGTTCGAATGCCTCCTCGCGGGTGACGACAGTGTTCGGCCACATGGAACTCATCGAGCACTCGTTGATTTCTGAAGCGAGCAATTTTATGACTTCAGCGGTTACGGTAACTTTCGCGTCACGACTCGCGCGATTTCGTCAAAGATCCACGCATGTGACCGGTTTGAGTTTGAAAGAGGAGAGTGAATCAGGACAACTCGTCAGAAATGACGTGGAGAAGGAGATTATATGGACTCGGGCAGACGGCTCATAAAACCAACATGTGCGTCGAAGGACTACTAAAAGTGGGTGGTGAGATTTGGAGTCCTCACGTCAAAACTGGTCGAGAGGGGAGAGGGGAGTGGACGCCGGGAATAGAACAATACACAGAAGAAGAGTGATGGATGAGCCAAGCTGCTTGATGAGAAACTCGCACGTTCAAGTTCCTGGTCAACAAGAGAAGTTCTAATTATAAGTTGGACAAAAGCAAGCAAAACCGCAACTCAGCAACGACCCAAATTTTGCAGCTGCAAGTGGTAAATCCGAAACCTAAGTGAAGTCTACTGAGAAAGTGCTCATGTTGGAAGCTTAAGAAAACGGTAGCGAAAAGCTAGAGCGAGAAAAAGATCTATTAGACAGGGATTCTCATCAAGTTCACAGGCTGCGAGTGAAACACATCTGGCCATAAGAGCTAAAAATTGAAGCAGCTGAAGACGATTTGTGGACTTGCAGCGATAAAATGCCGTCACATGCCGGATCATCATCCGTCAAAATTCGCACAGCTTTGCATAACAAACAACTGAAGCTTACCTTGAACAAAAGTCAAAGAAAATATGCACCATCAAGGCAGTCTACGAAGCTTGTTAAGAAACTAAACAGCTGAAGTTGAATCTCATTACGACGCAATCAAGAATTGATGTGCTTGCAATCCAATTCGTCGCAATTAGTGAGAAAGAGCATTTCGAATTCAAAGTAACCAAACCCCGAAACTCAGCTGAACCCCAGATCAACATGCAAGCGGAACACAAGCAACCAACCACCCTCACGGAGCTCACGTGCGAGTGCACTCACCCATCCGCCCTTTATACGCGACCCGCTCGTCACCCACGCCCCGGTTACAGTAGCCTCGTGTCGGACAGCATGGCCGTTTACGCGTCGGGACCACGGGGCCCGCGCGCGCGCCTTGAGTGACACATTGGGCGTTCTTCGTGCGAGAGCCACGTGAACGTCCGCCGCGTCTCCACCTCCTCCTCCTACATCTGTCCGTCTCCCCGTCGCGACTAGGTTTCAGGCGCGTCGTCAAATGCGAGAAGAAGAAGGCCACTCGAAGAAGGAGAAGGGGGAGAAGGACATAAAGGCGTGTGAGAAGAAGGCGCGTGACGCCTGCTCCCATAGCCCTTTACCGGGCACGGTGAGAAACGTATTTTGTCCGAGGTCTGGTTTTTAGCTGTGAGAACTTTGTCACGGCACCTTCAAACGATTACTGTCTTGGCACAGACAAACACCGTGTCTTCGTTCCCATGACGTCCGAGGTCAAAGTTATAACACTTGAAAGTTCATTTTGACTTGTCTACACAGCAACAAAACATCCAGACGACTACTGTAAACAATCGAAATCGTACGTGGCCAAAACATACGCACGGGCCTGTTTTTGACCTAACTTGCAGGAGGCGCGAGTGGTGGAAGTGGAGAGGGAGCTGGAGGGCTAGAGCAAGAACTTGGCCCATAAAAGCTGTGCATTCGCCAGCCGAAACGAGCCCACGCGGACGGTGCGACGTCGCTTTTTACGAGGACAAGTTGACGTAGATTCCGCTCTCCCTCGCGCACGGTCCTGAAGCGAACCTGGCGGTTTGATCTCTGGACATTGAATTTGATCTACGCGAGAGAGTTGGGAGGTGAGAGATGCGGGCAGGATGAGAAACGAAGGGCACGTGAGTGCCTTGCAGCCTCCTTCTCCTCTCCCTTGCAAAGGAAGGAGAGGAATTCGAGTTCGTCGAGGTCGTGACAAATAGCATGCGGCTCCGTCTCGGCGTCGCGACGGCGGCGAGCGTCGTGAGAAAAGGCGGCCAAGAGGGTAAATTTATCGCAAAGCAGCGCGAAGGAGAAGAAGGACGCACAAGGGTTCACGAGGAAGACACGTGGCGAAACACTCGTGGTCGGCACGTCGAGGGGACTAAAAGGGAAAGGGGGGGAGGGGGTAGAACGAAGAACTCGTGCAGATTCGTTGGTGTCATGAAGAAGCAAACGGAGCAATGTACAAGATGACGAGGGAACAAGAAGTGTTCGAATGAAATGGTAAGTTTCAAGGAACAAACATTTACTTAACTCTTTTCTGTGGATAGTAAAGATTTCATGTCATGGAAGTTTCGTAAATTTCGAAGGCGTTGGAGCGCATAGGCTTCAATTGATTATAGTTAGAAGGTTGAGAAAGTTCAAAACAATGCTTGTTCGCTTCTCGCCGTCAAACACAATGATGGGAAATGGCACCTTTTTTGGGAATGACACCACCATGAAGATTGTTTCAGCTCTCACTTGTTAGGCAATTTGTTTCAAGGCTACCGGATCTTGCGAATTTTGCCAACGCCGCAATTATGCCTATGGACGGTCTTCGAATGAAACTGTTTTCTTGACAAATTCTATTGCATTTTAAGCAAGCAGCTTGCTCTCTTCGGTTCCGTTTCAGAACATTGAAATTTAACTTCTCTTGATTAATCTGCAATGGACGATGCAGCATGAGTCTCACAGTTTCATTGTCGGTCAGAGTGGGCAGGGGGGGGGGGGTCGGCGACGGACGCATTGGCAAGTGCAGAAAAATCTGGCTAACTTATCGCCTGTGGGGATATAGAAAAGGCAAGGACGCTATAGCAGACAGAGAAATAGCCGAGCACACACAATCCGCGTTTCAAGGCAGCATTAGTAGTCAGGAATCATGTTCCGGAGATTTTGATAGAGGTATTGATGACTGTCGTGACGAATGTCGCGACGACTGCCCTGGACACGCTCAAACCGCAGAATGCCCACGTAGGTCACGCGGTACATCGGATAGAAAGTCACCTAAACGAAGTTTTTAACCAACCAAAATCACTTCCTTACCATAAGGTGCTGTTTGCCTCCTGGGCGTTTGATCCCCAAATGGCATTCATCTCGAGCGTCGATGTCCTCAAGGCCCTTTGCCACCTCTTCGATGTTCACTCTTGTCCATAGTCGAAGGGGCAAGGTGAGGTCGATGATCTCCCTTTCGCCTCTCTGCCACTCCTTGATGAAGTCGATGACCATCTCATTTGTCACGTGGACCTTTGGGATGACTCCAAAGACAGTTGTTAGCTTCTTTAGGTTGAAGAGAGTGTGCTGAAAGTCATCTGGTTGTTCGTTCTCGACTTCAGCATTCTTCGTTTCGGGTTCCGGCTTTGGATGCGAGACCTTTGGTGCCTTATCTTGCTTCATAACACCAGCCTCGCTAAAGAAATCGGATAATAAACTTCGTTGAATCATACCTGGGTGAGTCGATTTTGTTGACAGTCGTTGATGGCATCAACACGGGTTTCTTGACAGTCTCACGCATCTTCTTCTTCACTAACTTGGCTGGTTTTGGATTCATCTGCAATCAATCAACAATTACTGCTGAAATGCAATGGACGTAAAGTAAATGCCTATTATCATATTCGTAAAAATAATCTGAAGAGGATAGAAAACGGAAGTACCGGGAAGGGGGCGAACACCCTTCGCGGCGTTTGTTGCGTAATTTTCGCGCCAACGCCCTAGATGTCGGACCGTTCGTAAATCTCGGGCGCATTCATTCTTGTGTTGCTGGCCGCGATGAAGAGAAGAATCGGCGCTCAGTAGTATTTGCTAGCAAGTTTCAAACGTGAGCAATATGGCCCAAGATTGCCTCCTAATGCATTACACTGAACAAGTGAGAGTTGAACTCATCATCAAAGATGCCCTGCAAAGAACTACCTGGACAGACGATTTCGAATGTGTCGTCGTCGCGAGCAAGACAGCGTCATGGTTAGCTGGATAATAAATGGACGCCTTGCCAGCACGTTCCACATGACTCATTTCTTCCCCCCCCCCCGTGCATCTTCTCACCAGCCAGTTGCCCATCAGTTGCTGCCACAGCTGTCCGCAAATTCGCGCTGGTCTACCAGCAATGAGCCTCTTGCAATATCTTCGAGGCCCAAAAGGTTCGTAATCTTGCTTGCAGTAATCCGATCAGACCCCAATTTTAGCCGCGACTTTGACAGTCTCGAAATTCTTGGACGCGGTGCCTATGGAAGAGTGTTTCTTTGTCGGTTGGTCGCATAGTCTCCTGCAAATTAATTGAATTTTCAGCTCTAAACGAGATCAGACTGAATTTGCCATTAAGCGTGTTGAAATTGAAGAAGGAGATGGTAGACAGGAGTTGAAGGAGGTGGAATATGTCAAGGACTTTCTTCACGAAAATCTCGTGCGCGTTCACAGCTACTGGATCGAAAAGGTTCGCACGATTTTTCTTTAAGCATGCCCATTTATGTAGAGCAAGCGAAAGTCGATGGCGCACTTGTACATTCAAATGGAGTATTGCGAGAATGGCTCACTCAAAAAGTTCTTAAGCACCTGCTCATTGCGATCTTATTGGTTCGAATATATCCCAAATCTTGTTGAAGGAACATTGTGCGGACTAGAATTTCTTCATTCAAAGTCACTTATTCATCGAGACATAAAACCCGTAAGATTCACTTTCAGATTTAACACCTGCATAATACTCGAACAGGAAAACATTGTGTTGACACGGGTGCACGTGCCGAAAATAGCTGATTTCGGTCTAGTAACGCATGCTGAACTACGATCGCGAACACTCACGCCCGGAGTTGGGAGCCTTCATTATATGGCACCGGAAGTAATAAACGTTGAGAATTACACCCTCAAAATCGACATCTACAGGTGCCGCAACTCTATTTTTAATCTTGTGTTCAGCTTGGGGATGGTGTTTATCGATATGTTCATTGCTGTTCGCGTCCATGATAGCCAAGAGCAGGAGCGTCTCGCAAAGGACTTTTGCATGGTACGGACATTCCTCGTTTGCAGCTTCATTTCTGCAGGGCAACAGGGAAAGCCGTTGGAATCGGTTACTCAGTGCAATGGGAGAGTTCAAATCTTCCTGCTTCGTTGATAATATGCGCTCACTAGTCTCCCCAATGCTAGAAAAAGATTCCGACATGCGACCGACAGCAGATCAATGTTTGCAAGGACAAAAGATTGAGAAACTCAGAAAAGCTTCACTTGAAGTAAGTTCCCCTGCCCATTTCTCTCAGAAAATTCGAAGGAGTCGACGCTAGCTGCATGCGAATCATTAGTGGTATCGCTTCGAACAAACATGGACAGCGAAGAAATCGCCGTTGAAATTCTTGAAAAATTAAACAAGGTCTTTCTGGACTTGAAGCAATGCGTTGAAGATATTGATGCTATCGATACTGGCTGGGCGATCCAGGTTGCTCCTATGTACGCTCATAAAGCGCAATGATACATAATTTTAGGTACATAATAGTGGAGTTTCTGAGAAAAAGTCTTCAAAACAACACCAGCGACAACTCTATGCAAGCTGGCTGGCAGACGCTCTGCAATGCAACAGGTTTATGGGCTTTAAGGGCTAACAAAAAGTATTAGTTTTCCTGAAAAACCAAGAGCATCTTATTGGTTGCGATGGGATTGAACTCTATCTGGAATACTCATTGAAATTCCGCGAAAATAAAGCGTTTTTGGACCCTGCACTGGAGGCAATTTCCAATTGCACGACTCATGAGAAAGCCGGGCGCCGCTTGTTGAATAACAAATTCATTGAAACTTTATTGTAAGTCCTTTCAAATCCAAGATTTCCTTCATATTCTTACTTAGTCTTTAGAGATCTCGCAGAACAAAGCTGGGCCACTAAAGTGATCTGTAATGCAGTGAAGGCGTTAGTGTGCTCCCTTTGTTGTGACGATGAGACTTGGAAGCCGCTAGAGATTGATTCTGACACGGTGAGACAACGAATTGTAACCGTGAGTCGTTTAGTCGGTCTTCAATGTTGTTATCAAACAGGTGATACAAATGTGGCGAGCGGACTTCGCTACCGGTTATCAGTCACTTAAATCCATGAGGCCGAATGTTGCGAAAATGGAAGAATGGACATGGTGGAATTGGCAAATGTTTCTTGTGTGGCAACTCGCTGATGTGGATATAGCGGAGGGCACAACAATGGCGCTCAGAAAGCTCATAAACGACACGAGATGCACGAAGAAGATGAAAGCACGTGCAAAAGCCATCCTCGACATCAGCCAAGGGTTCATCCGTAAACATCAACATTCTCCCTAGGAAAGTGCCAACCGTTCGTGCCCTCTACCCCTACGTGGCGCAAAACACGGACGAATTGTCCTTCGAGGCCGGCAATGAATTTGAACTTTTGCAGAAAGGCATGACTTTAGCCTCTTCAATAGTTTTCAGACGAATTCTACTACTGGTGGCAGGGGAAGTTCCGCGGACGCATCGGCCTCTTCCCACGCAACTATGTGGAGGAGATCGGCATGAAATGAGCTTTTTTGTGAGAAACAACTCAAGTTCAGCTGTTTGAGTCACTGTTTCCGGACAACAGATGAGTTCCCATACGGATTTATGTTTTTGCACGTGCGTAAAATAATTGTATACGTAAAATGGAATTTACATGCTGGGTTTGATGCTGAACTCCATTGCAACTATTTAAAACAAGGCTAAGTCACTAGCACTAGTTAGCACAAGTTGGTGCAATGGTTTTGCGTCTCAAAGGATTCAGCAGAAGTTGAAATAAATCATCAAACTACTGCAGTCAAATATGGTGTACAACTAGAGTCGCCACTAATGCCTGCTCTTTATCGAGAACATCCACACGCGATATCGTGCTATTAAAAGGCTTTGAAACATGCAACGATATGCGGACGGAATGAAGTCTAACAGAGACGCTTCAATTCAGAGTACGAGGATACGAACATTTTGCCGGCATGTAGACGAGATCCTCTATTGGCGCTGTGAATCATTTTACCACCAAAGAGTCTTCCGCAAAGCAATTCCAAAAATCGTCATTCAGCGATTAATGAATTGTCGTTTGAAAATGCCAATTCAGAGAGGTCCATAGAGAATTATTAGGACGTCGATTAATGCGCTTCTCGAGAAGAACCAGCGCATGCACGTAGATGTTAGGGAATGGACACCTCCGTGCCCGTTTGATAAGGCTCATTGATTTTTTTGCCTCTCTCGCAGCGTCTCGCACTGCCAGTTGCCCACGACCCAAGAGTAGTTGTTCGCTCAGCGGTGGAGGAATCGCGCCGATTCGAGGCAATGAGCTTCCTACAATTGCTTCGTGGCTCAAAAAGTTTGTAAACTTTCTAATAACAATCCTATCAGGTCTAAATTTTAGCCGCGACTTTGACAATCTGGAACTTCTTGGTCGTGGTGCCTATGGAAGAGTGTTTCTTTGTCGGTTAGTGGCTAATGTTTCCGTAGATCGATTATTCTCGTAAATATCAGCTTAAAGAGAGATCAAGCTCATTACGCCATTAAACGCGTCGAAATTGAAGAAGGCGATGCTAGACGGGAATTAAAGGAAGTAGAATATGTAAAGGATTTTGTTCACGAAAATCTAGTGCGTATTCACGGCTATTGGATTGAAGAGGTACTACTGTCAGACGTCTCTGAAAGTAATCCAAACAGAGCAAACGAAGAGCGATGACGCATTTGTTCATTCAAATGGAGTATTGCGAGAGTGGTTCACTAAAAACGTTTTTGGACACCGGAGCAGTGCGTTCCAAATCCGCTGACATCCCAAATATTGTCGAAGGAGCATTGCGCGGTCTGGAATTTCTTCACTCACAGTCACTCATTCATCGAGACATAAAACCAGTAGGTCTTCTTAACAAGCAGACTCCTTTCGTCCAATCAGGAAAACATTGTTTTGAAGCAGAAAATAACACGGAAAAGATCGTTTGACCCTGAAGACATCGTTTTGCATCCGAAAATTGCTGATTTTGGACTGGTCACTCACGCCGAAATACGGTCACGAACACTCACACCAGGTGTTGGAACGCTTCACTATATGGCACCGGAAGTAGCAACTGTTGAGAATTACACTTTTAAGATTGACATCTACAGGTAACATCAAAATTATCTGCAGCTCACGAATTAGCGTTTAGTTTGGGCATGGTGTTTGTTGATATCGTCATCGCTTTTTCAGTTCACGATCGAACAGAGCAAGAGCGTATAGCTACTGATTTTAGTTCGGTGATAAATTATTTTCTTCTAATAACTCTTTCAGCAGAGTATCGATGAAAATCGTTGGACTAATTTGCTCGCTGCAGTTTTTTATTGCAAGCCTGACTATGTTGCCAAGACTTTACTCTCTATAATCACACCAATGATAGAACAAGATCCTAATAAGCGCCCAAAAACTAGCGATTTTTCTCCTGGAGAAATACAAAGAATGCTCGAGGGAGCTTTAACAAAAGTGGGTTTCATTGAAAGTTTACTGCAAGAATCTAAGGAGTCGTCACTAAACGAGTGTAAATCACTAGTCGAATCGCTGCGAACGAACATGCACAACTACATTAGTGCTGTCGAAATTCTTGAGAAAATGAACAAGGTGTCCTTCTTCCTGAGGTCATTTGAAGAAGTCCTTGATGACTTCGATGATTTTGGCGTGATCCAGGTTGGCGTAGTGCTAAACAGCTTCAAAGCGCATTACTCAATTCAGCTGCTAGAAGAGTTTCTGAGAGGAAAATTACAAAATTACGTAAGCGATAGCGCTATGCGAAAAGGATGGCGAACGCTCTGCGATGCAACCGGTAAATACAACCAATGTAGCAACCAATTACAATATACTGTTTTTCAAAACCAAATACGCGCTTTACTTCAAGGGCTAAAATTTAGTGAGTCGTAAAAACCGAAGTCGTCTTATTGGCGACGGTGGAATTGAACTCTGCATGGAATATTTGAGAAAATTTGATCACGATGAAACGCTCGTGGGCTATGCACTGGAAGCACTTTCAAACTGCGCGACTGATGAGCAGGCCGCCTACCGCTTGTTGAACAACCACTTCCTCCGAACTTTAATGTGAGTCCTTTGAAATTCATGATGAGAAAAATGGATTTCGATTTCCTAATTGTAAGCTTGAGATTTTGCAGTGAGGTAATGGCACCAAGCTGTCCATAAATACTTTTTTCATGATTCAAAATGTATCGATAATGCTTTTACTGTAGTTTAGATATCTCACACAAAATGGAGCGTCAACCAATGTGATCCACTTCGGCGTAAAGACGCTACTTTGCCTTCTTTGCTATGACGGCAACGCTTGGAAGCCGCTAGAGATTGATCCTGACACGGTGAGACAACGCATTGTGGCGGTGAGCGGTTGCCATGAGTAAATCGACCACAAACCTTGTTGTCAGGTGATCCGAAACGCGCGTGCACCAGTAACCGTAGCTACTTATGATTCACTTCGAACCATGAAACCAGATCTTGTAAGCATGGAGCGCTGGACATGGATGGATTGGCAATTTTTCCTTATATGGCAACTAACAGATACGGAATCCACTCAGAGCATCAAAAATGCCCTCAACAAACTCATCAATGACTCGAGGTGCACGGAGAAAATGAGAGCTCGAGCACAGCGTATAGTCGATACCACCAGTTGGGACAAAGAGACAGCCAATGGCTATTTGCAAGACGTGCAATGAACTTTCAATAGGCTTCTCGATAAGAGGAAAAAAGGCTGCGCAAGTTCCAAGGAGCATTTCTTCAAGGCAAGAGTTCACGTAGAAGATACTGCTCATGATCAACACCAATATTGCGTCTTCTTCCATTCGCCTCAACTCTCTCAAACTGGAGCTTTCCCGTGTAGCCCAAGTGGTACATCGGATAGAACGTCACCTGAATTTGTTGTTTTGTGTGCAAATGTGATGTCGATGATCTCCCTCTCGCCCCTTTGCCACTCCTTGATGAAGTCGATAACCATCTCATTCGTCACATGGACTTGTGGAATGACTCCGTAAGCTGAGGTCAATTCGCTGAGGTTGTAGAGACGATGTTGGAATTCCGCTGGTGGCTCTCCTTGAGCGACTTTTGAGTCTTCAGCTTCTTTCTTTTCAGTTGCTGGCTCGACAGCCCTTCTCGGTTCTGCTTCGGTTCTGCTTTCCACTGCCATTGACGATATTCCAGCCGTCGCCTCCGTCGAATCACTTAGAAAGTAATTGAAGCAAGCATAAAGTCTACTTGACGTTCTGCTCTGCGTCGTGAACTGCCGCTGGGATGACAGGCTTTGGATTCGCCTCTCGCAGCTTCTTCTTCAAAAGCTTCGCTGACTTTGGATTCATC
The DNA here is from genome assembly GCA_034700245.1 of Poikilolaimus oxycercus. Lineage (NCBI taxonomy): Eukaryota > Metazoa > Nematoda > Chromadorea > Rhabditida > Rhabditidae > Poikilolaimus > Poikilolaimus oxycercus. The sequence continues at coordinate 12,451 of JAQIXL010000945.1, forward strand.
TGCAATCATGCTAGCAATCAATCACAACACGCACAATTACAACAAAGCTGATCCACGCGACGATGAGAAGATGGTTCGTTATCAAAAGTGACCAAAAAGAGGTTTGAAGTGCCAAAAATCTCAAACATTCAAGTCGCGCAAGTCACGCATTAGTCATCGCTGCATGCCGCATGGAGGTTTCGCGCCCGAGAGAGTCAAACGGTGCATGGTTTCTAAATCTCGGGCGCGTCGTTTCTACCTATCATTTACTCGTTCGTGCTATGTCATATTGTCGCTCGTTGAATCTTTGGATTACACTGCCAAGTTCGCACTTGGCCAATCGAGACAATTACGGAATCGAGAGGTCCAATGTGCAGGGGCATTTGGCGAACCGCGCAGTCCGGGGTCGCAGCAATTCGCCTAACCGCTGTCAGCACCCCGGCTGCTCTCTCAACGCTCCTTTGGCCCTCAGGCACTTTCCCATCTGATGTCATTTCACTGTCATGACGAGGAGTTCATCGTGCACTCAATGAGCAAAATACACGCATTGTATCATTCCTAAGCAACTTTACGTATCACAGAATTGAACAATTGATGAAGTTCTCTCGGAAGCAAGAAGCTTTCTCGTCAACTACACATTCTAAGTTTCAGGCTCCATTAGAGCCATTCAGTTTCTTGGCCGTAAACGGGAGTTCTTTCCCTTCCAGCGCGACCTTCTTTGTCGGCACACCCGCCAAGATAGCATCAACAATGATCTTCTCCACTTTCATCGTCGAGATCTCAAAGGCGCTGCTCCAGAGGAACGATGCGACATAGGCCATCATGCAGATCGGAACGACGAAGGCGACATACTGAAATCACTCGACTTGACGGCTGTGGAAAAGTTTTCGCCAGTTTGAAGGCTTGAGACTGAAAAAGCAAGCTCTAACCGACTGCCAAAGTCCTCCATAATGTGGTGTGACATCCGAAATTGCGAAGAAGTGCTGGATGAAGAGAGGATGAACGAGGTAGGCGCAGTAACTGAGACGACCCAATGGCGCCCACATCGGATGCTCGATAAAGGCTTTGATTGGACCTGAAACCATTTCGCATTTTGATTTGTTTGTTTGTTTCAAACCTGCGAGGTTGTACTCACAAGCGACGACCACCCAGGCGAGACTCAACGACCAGCCGATTCTCGAGAAGGCATAGTAAGAGGCCTGAAGCATTTTTTTGTCTCAAACGCTGAGCTTACCCTGGCAAATGTTCCCAGGGCCACTCGCTTTGCATCATATTCGTAAAGTCCAAACGTTGCAGCCACCGCGGCAGCAATCGCAGCTGCCCAGAGGGCCATGCAGTGAAACTGAACATGACTGTTGTGTTGGAAAATCTGTCAAACCCATCGCAGCCTGAGAGTCCTTTTCTGCTTCAAAAAGTAGCCTAGCATGATTCCAATCAGGTACGGCGAATAGCGGATCCATGGCATGAAATATGCATTGTAAAAGAAGTCCTTCACTCCTTTTGGAGTTCTAAACAGACTCTTGTAATTTTGAAACACATACGCGTCAGATCCAAAGCGAGTAAGTGGCAGGTCAAAAACGTAGAAAACGGCAAAGGTTGCACCGACATTGACCATAAGCAAGATGGCCGAGAGGACAAGTCCAAATTTCAACGAGAAGACGAAAGGAAGAAGAACAAGAGGAGCAACGGCATAGAGCTGGAAGTCCACGGCCAAATACCAAGTCACTCCATGACACTGAAACATACTCACTCCAGGAAAGTCATTGGATCTCTTACCTGCTCCTCAAAAGGATAAAAATTATTGATATAGAGCAGATTTGTCCACCACTGACGCGAGCAGACTTCAGGGAAGTTTCTGAAAGTCACCGATTCTTGCTTTTTCGAGAAAACTTACGAATAACGCGACGGAACGTTGTCATGCGCAAAGAAGGGCTGGAAGGCGATGGCGAAGACGATGAAGAGCATGTACGGCGGAGTTAGTCTGAAGATTTTTGCTTTAGAACTTCTCCCAAGTCAAACCTGAAGAATCGATGCACATAGTAAAGGACCCAGGTTCGAGACTCCCGGATCTTGTCCGGGTTCTTGTCCGCATCCTTGAAGAACAGATAAGCCAGCAAGAGGCCTCCGATGAAGAGAAAAGTGTCAACGGTGAGATAGCCATTCACGTAGAGTTCGCTGAGGAAATATTGCCGCATGTCGTGCCAACGAAGTGGGTCATCTAAGCTTCTTTTCCTTCAAAAGTCGAAAAGAGCAGCACCGGTGTAGACTCTCAATTGAAAGAAGACGTGGTGCATGACGACCCAAGTCGTCGATATGAAACGCATCGCATCCAGGCAGCCGATGACTCCCGGTCGTCGTGCTCCAGCCACATTGAGGATGTCACTTGTATTTGTGTACAGCGAGAAGGCGTAGAAGATGTTGAGGCCTAAAATTTCAAATCCTCGTCGATCATTTTACACCAACCAAATTGCTTGTGATGATCAGCTTTGCCCGTTTGGTGCCACATGATATAATCGGCCAATGTAGCAGCAATGATTACAATCGCACAGCCGATGAAGAACGCACTGAAAATCAGGGAAACGATAGCTTTTTCGTCGTTGTAACTTGACTGAAATTTGTCTCAAGAAACGCGACCGTTTCTTCTCGTCAAACTTCTTTTTTTCTCATTTTTCCAGTTTACTTGCATCTTTCTGTGTTATTGATAAAACGTACGCAATGATCCAGAATCTGGGTGGCGTTGCCACTTTGTTCGGGCGACATACGGTTCCTTCCCGAAAGCGCAGGACTGATGTCGCCGGAAAAGCTAGCATGAAGATTGCGTCAATATCCTGAAGTCTCTTTTTCTCTAGTAATCGAACACGCTCAAACCCTGGCCGAGCAGCTCTCCGGCATGCACACTCCAAGGTAGGTCGTCGTCGTCGACTCTACGAACGGATGAGCTGTCTCTCTTTCCTCTGGAGTTCCCAACAGCTTGGCTTCCGGATTTGGCTGAAAGTCTTGCTTTCTCGAAGTGGTTTCAAACTTACTATGCCCAGAAAAGACAACGGCGTTGCAAATTGAACATCACAGTAATGAGTCGAATAGCTGGATCCCGCTGCCGGAACAGCGAGGCATTCATCTAGCGACCCCTTCCAATGAGCGTTGTATCTCAGCGCGTCTGACGGCGGCGTACCGAAAGCATCCAGTTCTGAAAAGGAGATCAGTTCGTTCTTTGCACCCATGGACACGACGTACGCAAGGCGGCAAAAACAGAGGCATTCAGTGCTCCATGGTCGCACTCGATGGCCTTGGTCAAACAGGGTTTGCTGGCCGCACGCCACTCCCGATGGGCGGCAGACCAGCGATTGAAGTCGCGACGGCAGTCGGGTGACACTCCGGAGTTGGCCAAGTCAGCCTCGAGAAGTTTTGATATGACTAGGAGCTGTAATTAGAAAGTTGAAGGCTCAAGAAAGCAGTCAACCTCTTGAATGAGAGACTCTGCTGCGACACATCCTAATAAAGTGGCTAAAAAGAGGAAGCGAACCATCTCGTGAGCAGTTCGTTGTTTATTCTTATGAAGACAAGACAAGACTACACCTGAAAGACGCAGAAGGTATTATTCTACTAGGATAGTATTGTAGATGAGCAAACGCGATGAGAAAGTGATGAAACTGAAACCGCCACAGACGTCACACCGTATGACCGCCTTCTCGTGGGGAAGACATTTTGCGGTTTGCAGTTGCTGGAGTCTCGATAGAGAGCTATGATCAGCCCGCCCTCTTCGTCATCGTCTTCTTCGTCGTCTTCCGTCGTCGTGATGGATAATTCCGCTTTGTCCATTTTCGAGATGACGACATCGCCTCAAATCTTATGATTTCAACTGAGTCAGCAAAAGGTGTTTGAGGTCGCTTGCCCTTTCTGTGATAGCCGATGAATGCTGTTGACTCCATAATATTGCACTGATTATCACTGTAAGCCTCGATACCTGGCTTGTTGCGGCTTGTTGCGTACTCTTTATGATCGGCGGGACACTTTGGAATTTGAACATGGATGAAAGAGATGCATCACACATGCCGTTAGTTTTGGCACAACTGTCGCCATCGTTTGTAACACTTGGCTGTTGTCCGATCCTGTGAGTTTGTTCTCGGTTGGCAGGTTGACGGATCCTCACGCCCCGTTTCAGGGGTCCACAATGGGCCCAGTCAAGCGTTTCACTTTTGCGATGGTCCAGGAATGGCTCCACCTGCAACATTTATCACGATCCACCTCAAAAGGTGTCACGAGAAGTTGACGCAAACGACGAATTGCCGTTTTCAGGATGGCGGTTCCAGAGGATCAATCTCAACTCTTCAATGACAGTTTGGTGGCCAGCATCTACAAAGACCTCTGGAAGGTCCACAGTTAGGGACACTCGCCAAACCTGTTTCAAAGTGAAACGCCAAAAGTGGCATGCACGTGAAAGGCACCAAGCAATGAACGCTCGAAGGATCATCGACGGTACCTGCCTGATTCTTACTTCTGCTTGCCGATTCTAGAAAGTTAACGTGGATCTCGAATCACTTGTGTGTGTCATGAGAGGAAGTAGCTTTTTTGTACTTTTTGTACTATTTTCGCCAGACATTTCAAAAACACGACAACTTCACGACTTGTCCTTATCGAATTCAAAAAACTAGCAGTTTCTACCGGATTCCCGATCGAGGACGGCTGCAATGCGGCGACTCAGCATGGTTTGTTCCTCTTCCAGAAGACTCAAATGCCTAGGTGCTTCTCCTTCTGCTCGGCGTCCTTGTGGTGTTCGCGTGGGCGCACGGCGGCCCCCACAAGCATCACGGTCATCACGGAAGCACCTCGCCGCGCGAGAAGCGGAGCCTTCTCGAGATGCGAACCCGCGTTCTGGTTGGTTTTGGTCCCACCACGAAACAGCACTCAAGGCATACTGTAACGCTAAAATGCTTGCAGAAGGTGGTGGCCGTGAAGCACGGCGACTTCTCGGCTTGGGTCTCAATCGCCTTCCTCATCCTGGCCTTCGTCATCTTCATCAGCAAGATGATCTTCTTCGATATCCTCCAATTCGACATGGTGCCATAGACCCCGAGAGGATAAAGAGATTTTGCTTCGAGCAACACGTGACAGGGCAAACAAATGCATTGAATACAAAAGGGCAAACTGGTTGACTGGCAGAATGCAAACTAATGAATTGAGTAGCAAAATGTCTATTGCAACAAGTTTGTTAGCTCTATGGGGTGAATTTGCTGCACAGCGAGCTGTTTCTCTTGAAACCAACAGCTGAAGTGGTTAGCAGACTGGCGTCTACGGCTTTGAGAGAGCCAAGCCAGACATCCATTGCATTGTCATGCTTTTTTTTTGCAAAGCCATGATTCTAACTGATATGGAAATGCTGCTCTCATTTGCCTTTGATTGCATTCACATGTCAAAAACAAACAAGGTTTATTCTGTGGAGAACTCTGAATGCTGGGGGGAGGGGGGTGGAGGGGGCCTCTTCTCTCTACTGGATGGCCGTGTAGACGAAGGAGGCGTCGGCGAAGATCCACTTCGTCGCGCCCATCCACTCCGAGTGACGGCACTCGTCGTAGCCCGCGCGCTGCCACTCGTCCTGATCTCCCTCTTCCTTTTGCCTCTTCCAGCTCCACCTCGATGAGAAGCTTCTGGATGAGGCGACGACAAGCGGCCGATGGCGGCTTGCTCTCCTCGGGGAATTGCAGGTCCGGGTCGAACTTCGGCCAATGGCCGACGATGAGTGTGTAGAGGACGACGCCGCACGCGAACCAGTCGGCTACAACAAGTTGTTTACTTGTTGTCTACTGTCCTCACAAGCATAGGGATCGTAGGGCTTCTTGTTGCCCAGCTGCGGCGACGAGTAGAAAGGCGTGCCGCAGAAGGACGTCGAGCGCTGGCGACGCGGGCACGGTCTGAAGGAGGGTTACGGTAGCCGGTCTTACTGTACCTGGAGAAGCCAAAGTCGGAGAGATGGATGTCGTGGTTGCTATCGATGAGGATGTTCTCCAGTTTGATATCACGATGCACTACCTGAAACCCATTTGCGCCTGGTTCTCTTTCAAGCCTTTCGCTCGTGCAGGTAGTTGACGGCCTCGATGAGCTGACGGAAGAGGCGGGCGGCCTCGGGCACCTCTGCAACCACCCGTCATTACAGTCTCATATATGTTTCAAACCCCTCAAAGGGCCCTGACGCTGGAGGCGCTCGAGGAGGTTGCCGCCCTCGTACCACTCCGAGACGATCACCGTTCGCTCCGGGCCGGCGTTCAAAAGCGATAAAGCCCGCGCCAGGTGCGGGTGACGCGCCTGCAAGGGAGGGTGTTGCTGGCGCGTTTGCTGTGCTTATTCTCACTTGGCATTGAAGCCAGACACCAGACACACAAATAAAGCAGTTTATTCAAATTTCACTCAAATCATGCAAAAAGCAATGAACCTTAGCGGTGATCTCCATCTCACGTGGCACGAACTTCTCGACGACGGGCGCCGGAATGGCCCGCTTGTCGATGATCTTCACGGCCACCGCACGGCCCAACCTGCTCCTCTCTTTCTAGTCAGCCCGTTGTGGGTATGTTTCAGACCGGCTGGAATAGGTGCGGTAGACGAGCGAGTGTGGCGTCATGAAGAAGGGCCACTCGCCTTGCGCCGTGAGCTCCTTGCGCATGCTCGTGATGACCGCCTGCCTCTTTCTTTCTTTCACAAGGGAGAGCAGGCACCTCCGTGGAGGGCGAGAGGTGCGGCCGCGGCAGCGGGGCGGCAACGCCGAAGGCCGGAGGAGGAGGAGGCCGGACGGACTTCTGAGACGGAGACGGAGGCGGTGGCTGCTGCGACGGCTGTCGCTGCGGCTGAAGAGGCGGCGAGGAGGCAGCCTTGGCTGCGGAGGCGGCAGGAGCAGCGGAGGGCGTCGTCGAAGGAGACTGCATCCGATGGCTTCCGGTACGAAGTTGTGAGGATCGAAGAGATGCAGAGTGAACCTGTCCTTCCCTTCAAATCTGCATTTCTCTTCCTTCGTCCCCCCCCCCTTTTTTTCCTCGTCCCAAAAGCTTCTTCCTGCTTATCCCCCAGAACGAGAGAAAAAAGGAAAGACCTCCCAGCTCGCCTCTGCATGCCTAAATACAACTCTCGAACGTCAGCTAGTCTTGATCCGTCTTTTCATCTTCTTTCAGGCCCACTCGCTTATGAAAGCCGATGTAGTTCTTTCTCGCGAGGAAATCTCTCAAGCTGAAGCGTGCGACCCCCTGCAAGGGACAAAACTCCGTGCCATTCGGTGCTGGTACAGGCTTAGTAAGCGCTTGCTGTAGTCACTCGGCTATCCCTCGTGAGATCCCCTTAGGACCGAGACAAATAAGCTTATAGTCGCACATAATCTCCCTATCACAAGGTTTCATATCCCATATTGAACCCGAGATAGTCATCATTGCTCCCGGCCGGCTTAAGCTACCGTAATCCTCTTTCATGAACGTCAGGCACCTCTGACCGGCCACAAGCGGAGCTCTGCGTTCTCTGCAAAGTGAGCAAGAAGTGTTTTTAAGGTTTTCGGTGTGCTCTAAAAACGTTCTCACCCTCAGGGGCAGATGTTGACAAGAAGTTGCCCCAGTTCTAATAAGAGCAGGGCTTATGAAGGGATTAGTGTCTTCTCAAGGACTACGTTCTTTTTCAGAGAGCTCGAGAAGCTCGAGAACTTGACAGGCTGACGCATGAAAACAATGCAATGGGGGAAACGATAGCATTCAACCATAAACACGAAGTTAATGAGCCGACTGACTAACAGAAAGTTATTCTCTTCACGGATGCGGCTACAACTTCGAACGTACAACTTCCTCTCCGACTACAAGCAAAGCACCAATCCTCTTCTAATATAAGCCTCTCGGGACATCTTCAGGCCATTTACGTTTAGTGCTTTGCTGTTCTCTCTAAGCACCTCAAAGCGGAAATTCTTCGAATATTGCAGACAGCACACTTCTTTAGCTCTTTAGCCACAAATTACAGCGGCCGTCGTCACGCGCTTCTTCCTTTGATTTCACCGTATGAGCACTCCCTCGCCGCCTTTCTTACTCACGTGCAATCTCACCATTTATGCTCATTTTAGCTTCGGCATTTTCAATCAAAATGCCAGGTGCTTCCCTAGCGAATTCCCTGTGTGTGGTCCAAAAATGTATTCAATGGTTGCGCGACCTAAAAATTCAGCTGCAGGAGAACGTTTCGAGGTCCTGGAAGTTCTGAGAAACTCCCCTGTTCGACTCGACTCTAGGCAAGAATCTACCCGGACTTTGCCCCAGAAGTCAGACTCTACTCTCTTTCAGAAATCCCTTTTTGAACCAGGCGCTACGTCTTTTCGTCAGCATTTTCCTCTTGGTTGTTGACATGTTCGAATGCTCAACGAAGACGACGACGACAGCAGCTGGAGGGACTGGAAATTATTATGAACTTCGTCGAGCCTGGCCAGAATCTGTCCTTCAAGAGTCTCGAAGAGACGCACCCGTTTTATGGGCGGCGACTTTTTTTTGCTATTGAATGCACTCGTCCCCGTGCAGAAAGAGAAGCCGCGCTTTACAGCTGTTTGCGCCTTGTTTGAATGTGGTCATAAAAGTTGACCGCTGGGGACAAGACGGCTGTAAAGGGCTAATTTGATTGCCCTCGAGCAGACCATGGCGCCTGTTGACGTTTGCGACCAAGTGGCCTTCCTTGCCACTAGAAACAAAGTGTCTGGTTCATCAAAACAGTTCACAAGACATGTATTGTACAAGGCTTTCAAATGAAGAGCTCGCAGACGACATTGTAAGCCACGTCGCAACTGTCGACGAACCAGGTGGCAGTTTTGGTGTTCATTCCGACACAGCCTTCCTTCGAGTAGGGCTCACCCGCCGCCCAACTGAAGTAGGAGGTGGGCTGAAAGAAAAAGAAATCGAGTATAACGGAACTTCAACAACAAACCTCTCCGTCGAGCCACTTCCATGCATTGTCGCTCCATTCCAGACCTAACCAAGCAGAACCGCCGCCTTGGATGAGATCTTAAACTGTTCTCTGACGTCATCTTTTTCTGCGAACCCGCGATTTCGGAGTTTTCGAAGCCATTTTTAATCGACGTCAGTCTCGCGTTTGCGTTCACATTGTAGCAGTTTGCTTGAGCCAAAAACCAGTTTGCCTAAAAATGGACTGATTGACTTGGTTTTTGGTTTACCGTAGGAACGCCGTCTGATCGATAACACTTGTTGGAGATTGTTTTTGAGGCTATCCATCCATGAGGACATGAAGACGGTGACGGCGGGGAAGTGGAGGCACCCGGGGGAAGAGTTTGGGCCGACGTGAGGGATGTGCTGGGAAGAGTGGTCCGAAGAGTTGTCCCGGGCGTTGTTGTTAGCGGCATTAATGTCGTGTCCAGGGTATTGTTCACGTAACAGCAGAATGTCACCCCGGAAGCGAAAATTCCTCCTTGACAAGTGCCAAAGGGGACTCCGAGATAAAGGCACGTGTCTGCATCGAGACATATATAGTAAATATAACCGTCGCTCGTTGTTGCAACACCACACGCGCCGCTGCATGATCGCCAACGTCCAATCATTGTTTTAACGGGGTTGCCATAAGGGAAACTTAATCCAACAAAGCAATTTAGATTTCGATTATTGTCGGTAGGATTTGGTGTTGGTGGCAATTCACCATGAGGAGTGATGTCTTGTTTATCAAAATTGCAAAGCCAGTCGCTGCAGCAACACTGAATACTAATGTCGTTGTCCTTAAAGGTGCATGAAGTGTGCGACAACCCAAAACGCCCATCCATCAAACTCATTGTGTCGCAAGTGTCGCGTGGAGCGCATTGAAATATTTTCAATGCTATAAAACAAAATATGGTAAGAATTTTTAAGAAAAATAAATAGATACTGAAAAAAATTATTTTTGATAGTTCAAAAAATCATTCACCCGTTGAACAAATTTTTTTAGCGGCACCGCTACACTAACGACTCAATTCAAAGTCGTACTTTTGAGCCCAGAGGGAGTTAGTAGAAAAATATTCTGTTATCCGGACTCAGGACAATCCTCAGAAATCGGGCATTCCGTATTTTTAACCTTGAAAAAAACCCGCCCGAAATTCCTGATTTTCTGAAACCCCTAATTGTCAGAGCCCCAAAAATCTCGAGTTTTCAACGCGGAAACCCAACTCTAATATAAAAAGATGTATTTCATCGCGACCTCGCCCAATTTCTCAAAATTATCGCCCCCGGCGCGAAGCGCCGGGGGAAGTTTCCTTTGGTCGGGCCCTTTTACTCCCCTCAAGATCTGAAAACTCT
>JAQIXL010000946.1:0-22703 GCA_034700245.1 Poikilolaimus oxycercus
TAGAAATTATCGCGAACTTATCTTACTCAAGAGCAAGATAACGAGAAGAAATAGTAAGATAAGTTCGCGATAATGAGTTTTCAAGGTAAAATGGGCTCGGGATAAAGTTGCCGATAGTGCCCTTCGCCTCCGGCAGCTTGTGCAATGCACAGACGAAAAGAAGAGAAGCGGCAGAAGAAGCACTAGCTGCATCTTTGGCTATTCTTGACTGAATCGTCATTTTATACTCAGGACGCCACTTTTACAAAAGATAAATTTAGATATTGGACCGAAGCTAAAACCGTGTCTTTGTGGTATCGAGTTGACCCTAAAATAGTAGTCCCTTCTATTCTTCGAAGTAGGCCTGTTGTGCGGAAAGTTTTAACGCTAAAGCCTTGAGCCTGACTCTTCTCAAGCAGCCCTGGCTATTTCCGAAGACATCGCCGAAATAGTCGACAGGCCTTTTTTTTCTCGCTAAGCGAGGTCCATGGCAACGTGCCATTTTGGAAGCTAGAGGAGCTTCCGCGAATTAAGTCCAGCAAGACCATCGTCATCATTGCTGCCATTCTAGACCTATCGCGTACGTGTAACCATTCAAGCAGCCGGTGCTGCTTTTGGCCGTGCACTTCGCGTATCTGGACAAAAGGAAGTCTGATTGTTGAAAAGGTTCGCGCACGCAACACTGCCACCACCGTCTTCAAACTTGCCACCTGATTTGTCCTTCTCAAGGAGCTCAGTGTTTTTGAACGCACAGAAAGTTTGGTATCCGCTCCTCCGTTTCAACATCGTCTCACAACCGCCCTAAAGTCTCTCAAAATCTATTGAATGTGTTTATTCGAGTAATTTTGAAATTCGCTGTCATTCTTTTGAATCAGCTGCATTGCCTCAAAAAGAGCTGGTCATGTCCGCGATAAAGTCCGTGAAGTCGGCCACTTGTGTGTAAATATCTGTAAAAAGAGTTCAACATCACTCTGAAGAGCTTTGCACTGTGACAAACCAAAACGGCACTATCGCACTCACCAGGAAAAGTGTACGTATCGAATTTTAGCTCATCCACGAAGGTTCCCCAAGAAACGACACCAACAATATGCCAGACGTTTCCGAGTTCGACAAGCAACGGGCTTCCAGAATCACCCTAGATCAATTTGGACTTTTCAAAGGCTTTGAAGGTAATCACATACACCATAGACTCCACCGGTACTCGAGCCTGCACAGATCATCGTCGGGTATGTGGTGAAACATCTTCCCCCGTACGTTTCGTAATATACCCTATGTCGCTCTCTAAGCCGTCTCAGTATCGAATTCGCTCACTTGCAAGTTTTGTCATCAATAAAAAATACTTCTTTCTTGGCCAGAATTGATCGCTGATTCTCCTCAACAACATCTTCGTTGCCTTCGTCTAAAAGCATTTCAAACATGACTCATTTAACCGTTATATCTGCCCCATCCAATAGCCGTTAGTGTTAAGTTCGCTTCCGCAACCAGGTGATCGACGTTGGCATCTCCTAGGCAGGCCGGCTGGATGCGCCAAGAAAACTTCACCGGCTCGTCTAGCTTAACAGATTTCTCTTGAGACTTCTGCTTTCACTTGCCACAATAATGCCGATATCATTCGCTAAGTGGATCGAACAGTTGGTCGTCGGTTCTTCTGCCGACGTGAAGAGCGGATGACGATATCCCGTGGCACTGACATGAAGAGCTGTCTTGTCATTCTCGACAATGGAACCAAGTTGAACGCCACTGAAACCATCCGCTACTCGTAGTGGACATTACAGGCGTGGATCAGCGCAGTGTGCAGCCGTGAGTACGTGACGGTCGGAGATGAGCGCCCCACCACAGCCCGATGTGAGACGAACCGCCCATGGATGCTCGCCGTTGGCTGCATCTTCACCGTTCGTTATCTTCAAATGTGTGCTAAGAAAAAACACAACCACAGACCTTTAACGCAGAGCTAGGCTTGGGTTGTCTGCGACCGCAGCTAGTGCAATGCACAGACGAAAAGAAGAGAAGCGGCAGAAGAAGCACTAGTAGCTGCATTTTTGGTTGTCCTAATTCGAACAGCCGCTTTATACTCAAGATGCCAGCCTTTACAAAGAGCAAGTTTTAGCATGGCTCTTTGAAAAGAACCTAAATCGGATACATACACGGTGTTCCTTCGACGGCTTGCCTGTTGTTGGTCCAAGAAAAGACCTGTTTTCTATTCTCAAAAGTTGTCTCTTTTGTGCCGAAAATGCGAACGCTAAAACCTCAAGTCTGGCTGTTTGTAAGCAATTTCTGGAAACGTTACCCAAATAGTCGACCAGCATGCCACCCATGACGGCGGGCATCATGGCAACGGCTCGTTTTGGAAGTTCTGCAAGAGGAGATTTAGAGTTTGAGAGTCCATGACGACCATCGAATCCCATTTGTGAACATTGCTGCCATCCCAAAGACATCCCTTAGGCCTTCGCTCGTAGGCTTCACGATGACGGAATATTTCAATAGTTCCGGAACAACAGCTTCCCTATGTTGAGTTCATCATGACCACCCGATCCCATTTATGATCATTGCTGCCATTCCACCAATATCCCGTGACTATGACCGTCAACATTTGAGGCGATGCTGCTTTTAGTCACGCACTGCACGTCGCTGGACAAAAGGAAGTCTGGTAGCTGAAAGGTTCCGAGGACGCAACACTGTGAAGTTTATTCAACTCAGCCGGGGGCGAAGTCTTTTGTTCGCAGCGATGTATGCTCACATCCGTGATGTTACTTTGATCGCCTTTGGTACATAAGCAGGCCACAACATTGCTTCCTCACTCAACTGAAAGCTGACCATGGTGAGTCCTTTCACTTCTCTTCGGTCTCCGGAGCTTCTCTTCATCCTTCAACTTCCAGCGCCCGCTCGTCCTCATCTTCGCCGTCGTCGCCGTCTACGCTGCCGTGGCCTGGGCCGCGACTGTCCAGTGCGAGAATTTCTGCCGTGATGGAGCCGGCACGGGCAAGTGCCCTTGCCAGCCCGGGTAATCCAACCTCATCGGACTTACGAAAGCTTTTGCAGTTTCGAGGCCCAGAACTCGTCTTGCTGGCAGAAGTGCGTCAATTTCTGCATGTACTCCACGCCGGCAAAGTGTGCCAAGCTGGGCAGCTCCCGCTGCTGCATTCCGGTTCGTCTTCATCTCTTGAAGGAAGTTGTTTTATTCCAGAACAAGCAATGGACGAACTGGAAGTGCCAGAAGGAGTGCAACCTCATGAACTAACTTCCATCGAGTTCCTCAAGGCATTTGTATTGATAAATCTTCGCAACTGAGAATGAGAACGGCCTCAAAAACTTGCGGGAGGGGGCAGTTCGGAACGACACCAACCCAGTTCCGACTCTTCTCCTTCAACGACACCTTGCTCTCTGTAGCACTTTCTGGAACCTGAATGGGTCTAATAGCCGAAGAGCGACTTGTTCGATCTATCTCTCGCTTTGTCTATAAGCATCGTGTCGAAGCCTTTGTCTCCATCTTCGTCTTGTATGGACTTGTAGGTGTATGTTTTTGAAGAAATTTCGAAGCACCTTCAGTTTCTCCTCATCGTGACTAGTTTGGTGTCCGAGACGCCTTCCTCGTCTTCTTCTTCTCCCCTTCGACACTCCATCGATCGCCTTTGCTCCCCCGACAAGCGACGCTGTTTCGATGTCGTCGACCAGTTGCGGCCTCCGAACGACTTGTTTGTTTGATGAAACCGTCGCTTCAAAGACAATTCCTTCAGGGTTCCTGAAGAACATGGTGAGCGTGTCTTGTACCTCGTTGGTTTTGAAGACTTTTACGAGTCCAATGTCATTCTCCAAAAGCCTCCAGGTATTTACTGAAGAACATTTGGCAATCACCAGATGCCGACTTCGCTAACTCGCAATCTTGGCCAGTAAATCGTGACGTGCTGCCAGCTCAGTATATCGCCGTCATGGTTGCCGCTCCATTTATTGTGCAACCCGACCTCAATTCGGCCAAGCACGTGGATGGCTTGTCGATTGGTCTCGGTGGAGGAAGCCTCGATATGTTCATTTGGCAACACAAGCCAAAGGTATTGCTTCGTTTCACATGTACATGCTCTTGCTGCAGTTCAACATAACAGTTGTGGAACTGGACGAGACCGTAGTCCAAGTAGCTCGCAAATGGTACGGCGTCGTTGATGACGAGAGACGGCTTACGGTGATCGGCGACGGGATCGAGTTTCTTCGAAATGCAACGGAAACTAGTTCAGAACGACTTCAAATGATCTTTCAAAGGTCGCAAGTTTCATGTGATCTGGCTCGACACGGATAGTACCGATGTTCACTTTGCTAGCCCTTCAGCGCCGTTTCGAAAAAGAGCAGTAGTTCGTCTTTTTCGAGATGCTTTGGAGGACAATGATGAGTCGCGGTTCGACTGCTAGAAAATATTCAGGTGTTCTCGTGATAAACGCGCTCATTGATGCTGCAGCGGTCACCTTTTATCGACTTAGAAAGGTTTTAATCTTGGAACATGAAGGACTTCTTCAGTTTGTCGCCCTGCTGACTGAACACTTCGACTCGTGCACCAAGTTCCGATTACCCCTAGAAGACAACTTAATCATCGTCTGTCAAGTTGGGACCAAGAAGACGCAGAGCGAAGAAGACCTTCGACGACAAATTGAAGCCCGGATTTCCATAGTTGCCGCAGATTTAGGTCTTGATTCTCAATTAAGCGAAGTGTCTGTGGAAATCCTTACGACTGAATAAATTATGAACTTTATCAATTGTTAGCTACACCATTTTCTATTTTATTACAAGAATTCAAAAATTCAATCATCGTCGTTGTTGTCTTCTTCTTCAGCCTTCCTCTCTGCATTTTGTCGCTGGGTCAACTTGTAGAAGGCGCCTCGCATCTTCATTAGTTGAGCATACGTGCCTAACATTAAGCAGGTCAATGCTTGTCTTTCCCCTAACCTTGTTCGACTATTTGCCCCGCCTTCATCATGGCAATGGAGTTGGCGTTGACGACTGTGCCGAGACGATGCGCGATGATAATGCAGGTCCTTCCTTCACTTGCCTTGTCAAGGGCTTCTTGCACCAGCTTGAAATGCGTACTTTTTCTAGTTCCTCTGTGAAGCTAACCTTTTCGCTTTCGTTATCCAGTGCACTCGTCGCCTCATCAAGCAAAAGGATTCTCGGGTTCCGTATTAGAGCTCTGAAACCTTTATTTCGTCTGGATACTGAAAAGCACCTGGCAATGGCTAGTCGTTGCTTTTGGCCACCGGAGAGTTGGGTTCCCTTGTCGCCAACTTGTGTGTCGTAGCCCTGGAACCAGCTATTTGTGTGCCGGACCTGCTAACCTCTGGAAGCCCAGCAATGAAGTCATGTATGTTCGCCTGACGTGCGGCCTTTTCGATTTCCACTTGAGGGATCTTTAACAGTATGATGAAGCTCGTAAACCCTGCCAACTTTCTGTCTATCGGCCAATCCATAAACAATATTGTCACTAATCGAACAGTCGAAGAGCGTTGGCTCCTGGCTGACCAATGCAATCTGGCTGCGAGTGTGACGAGGATTCATGTTGCGCAAGTCTTCGCCGTCGAGGAGCTGACAATGAACGATGCAAACTAGAGCAAGCCCCTTACAATCTCTCCCTTCAAGGGATCATAGAATCGTTCGAGGAGCTGGACGACGGTGCTCTTGCCACAGCCGGACGGTCCAACCAATGCCAAGGTTTCGCCTGGACGAACATTGAAAGAGAGACCGTTGAGGATTTGAACCTTGCAACCAGACTTTTAAGATCAACACAATCTCACCTCGGGTCTTTCGGGATACACAAAATGAACATCGCGGAACGTGATTTCACCTTTCAAGGGCTGAAATGTTTTCATTTTTTTGTTTCACTGAAACGCTCAAACGTTTTTCTTTCCGTTCTCGCTGAGGGTGTCGATCTTCGGCAGATCGGCTAGCATCTTCGAGATGAGACTTCCGGCAAACCGGGCTTTGATGTAGTCGGGGAAGTAGGTCGAGGCGAATCCGATGGACTGGGTGGTGAATGCAATTGCAAACATTACTCTGCCAGACTAATTCATAGGGCGAATCAAGCCAACCTCATGACGTGCATCGGTGTCGTGAGGTTGTGCAAAACAATAAAAAGTCCGAAGCGATACGAGACCGAGTTGAGAATGTACGTGGAACACGTAGCAAAGCTTCAAAATGAGAGAGTAGTGAAGAAGAGCAGAGGCGAACCCAAACGCGATGCCTTGGACAAAGCCGTTTTTCAATGTGTCTCGATGTGGTCCTTTAAGAAGGTCACAGAAGCGTTTATGGAAGGTCGGTTCTTGAGTCAGCGCCTGAACAGTTCGAACATGCTCTATGCACTCCATTGCCACCTAAATTCCGCTTGAGTAGAAAGGTTCTCGAACCCTTCCACTTTCCTCTAGATCGTTGCTGGATTTACGATGATTACCGTGCATGTATCGAACTTGCAAAAAGCCTCCAATCGCTACACGACTAAATTTGACCACTAAAAGATTTCCCTCACCAATGATGGGAAAGAGGCCGATGCAGACGAGCGCCATTCTCCAGGAGAAATAGAACGCAATCACAAGACCGCACACCATCTCAATGATTGTCGTCACGACGGTTCCGAAGCGGAAGTCGATAGCCTGCATTCGAGCTTTGGAGTAAGATGTACTAGACGAACCACTTTCGTATTGGGAACGTCCGTTGCGAGCCGTGTGCAAATTCGCCCACTCGATCGCAGTGGCGAGTCAAAGTAGCCGACCTGTTAGGAGATTCACACTCGCATCAAAAGCAATGGGAAAACCTCATGCGAGAGCACATTTCGAAAGAGTTGTTGCCGTAGTCGAGAGGTCAAGCGTTCCGCTCCGATTCCGAAGAACATTGACTAAAAGAGCGTCTGATTACCCTCAACAACGCTTACCTGGGACATGACGGTGAGCCCTTGCCAGATGCCAAGTCCAAAGAAGACAAACGACCACTGATGTCCTTCATGAAGAATCCTCTCATGGTTCTTGGTGAAGATCTAAAAGTCTCATTGCCGAAACTTTCAAGGCGTGTACTAACATCAAGAATTTGTGTGAAAATCAACGAATAGGTCGGGAACACAAGACCGCCTGCTGACGCCACGAGTAGACCGAGGAAGATGAAAGGCCACTCGGGACGTGCAAGCTGTAAAATCTTGAGCAAGTTCGATTCTTCAACTCCTTCCTGATCAGCTTCTGAAACGCGGCTTATTGGACTTTGGATGTTTCAGAACCTTCTTTCAGTCGGTTTATTTCCTTCTGCTTCTTTCTTTCGTCCGCCTCGTCAGGCATCTCGATAAGACTGCCGACTGTTCCAGCCCTTATTCGTGATTCAAACTCTGCACACTCATTTCTTTCGGGCTACAACAGGACCGACCAACCTTCAACAATAGCCATGGATGAGACGCGTCGCAGGAGTTGGTGTGGATGGCGGCCGCCGCCCACACTGCCACGACGTCCGCGTTCGTTCCCGCCGCCACCGTCGACGGCATCGGTGAAAGTCTGCGCTTGAACCAGATCAAAGTAGTGACCTCTTTTTGCCATCAGCTCTTCGTGGGAACCCATTTCGACAATGTGTCCTTTCTGCAAGCTCTCTCGTCAATTGAGACAAACGGAAAACCTTCATGGCTATGATTTTGTTTGCATTCCTAATGGTCGAGAGACGATGTGCCACTATTAGAGTCGTTCGACCTTTGGAAGCCTTCTCAAGAGCTGCCTGAACGATGCCTTCACTCTCGGCGTCCAAGGCTGATGTCGCCTCATCCAGCAAGAGAATCTTCGGATTTCGAACCAGAGCCCTAAGGAATACAGCTTGCTTTTAGAAGGTCTAAAGTTACCTCGCAATAGCAATTCTTTGCTTTTGTCCACCAGATAGTTGTGTGCCGCGCTCGCCGACCATCGTCTGGTACTCCTTTGGCAACTTCTTGATGAAATATTCAGCATTTGCCATACGACATGCAGCAACGAGCTCCTCTTGTGTAATGTCAGCTCTGCCATACTGAACTCTTTCTTTGCTTTAGAAGCGATATTTCCTCACTCGAATGTTTTCCTCAATTGTACAGTTGAAGAGAGTTGGCTCCTGGGAGACAACGGCAATTTGCTTTCGAAGAAATTCGATGTTTAGGCTATTGACGGGATAATTGTCGATTGAGATCTGCTCCGTTCCACTTCCAATTTGGCTACAAGACGCCTTACTTGTCCAACATCGGGATCATAGTAACGAAGCAGAAGCTGAATGATCGTGCTCTTGCCGGATCCACTTGAACCGACGAGCGCCACCGTCTCACCGGCCTTCACATCAAATGAAATTCCATTGAGAACCTGAACCGTGTTGTCATTCCAACAAGCCAGTGATGCCTTCATTTGTTTGCGAGCCGGATACCGGAAGTAGACGTCTCGAACCTGGATGCTTCCAGTGATTTCGACGTCTTTGACACCCTTCTGACTGCTTGAATCGATCTCGGGTTCCTGAAGCGTCCTATAGGGAATAGTAGCTCTTACTCGATCGAGGACTTCGTAGATGGCAGCAGCTGCTCCCTGGGCTGCACTCAACACGGCGAGTTGTGGTCCAGCCTTGCCTAACGCCTTCGATCCCATCAGAACAGAGAAGAAGACCGTGAGCAAGTGTTGAAGCGTGAGGTCGTCATGATAGACCCAGCCAACGCCGACGTAGAACGCCACTCCGATTCCGCAAAAGTTGACCTGTTTTCGAATCCACCGGCTCCACTTTATCTCTCGCAAAACTCACAAAGTACATTAGGCCAAAAGCCATTCCAATCAGGCAGTTTCTTACGATTCCGTCTTTCTTCGCTTCCAAAAGCTTCTCCTTGTAACTGCAGAAAAGCTCGTTAGAGGCAAACGCTTACCGTCCCAACTCGTGCTCCACACCATTGAAGGCAACGATTGTTCTCACAGATGTGAGTGCTTGTTCGGCGACCTCGCCAGCTTTCGCGTACTTCACAGCCTCCAGCCGAGTGAATGAAGCGATGGCCTGACAATACGAAGATTTCAACAAAAAAAAAGCAAGATTGCCTTGGCAATGGCGAAACCGCAAAGAACTTGAAGAGGAGCGAAGGCCATCATAATCAACGTGAGCTTCCAGTTGTGCATGAAAGCTATGGCGAAGCCAGCGATGAACTGCGCAATGTATTGAACGAATAGTCCGAGTTTATCTCCTGTTCCTTCTTTGACTCGCTCCAGGTTGCTAAGAAGCTTGATACTTTTTCACGGAAAGCTCTATTACTCGAAGAGGAGAGTTGCGACGGAACCCGATTTAGCGTTGTCGTACCAACTTATGTCTTGTCGCATTAGCGCTCGGACAAGATCGCGACGAAGTCGGTTCGTCATGTTCTCACAGGCTGCTAGAAAGCAAGACACCTGAAAAATCGTTTTGTTCTTCACGAAAAACTACTTGAATACTAGCTGTTATGAAGATGCCGACGGCTAAGTAAGCATAATTGTAGACGACGGCCATCACTTTATCATCGAAATGATGCGATGAATACACGTTTGTGCTGTTGTCGTAACCATCGGGGACTGAAAGATAAAAAAATCTTCATTATGTAAAAAGTGTAAACCAACTTTTGCCATCTCGAAAGCGCTCCTCATCGACGAAAGCTTGCGAGACTTGACCTTGAAGAACTGAGATGAAGGGCAAGCCAGCGCCAGTCATGCTAGCCACCGCCATTCCGGCAAAGATCATCAGAAGATCGTACCAAGTAGCATAGCGGAACTAAACAAACAGAACTCGGCATCAAACCTCGAGTTTACCAACGTCCGAAGTGAGACTTTCTGCCCCGGCGGTGGTTCTCCATCTGACAGATCCAGATCAACTTTGTTAAAATCGATGTCATTCAAAACGCTCTTATCCTTGTCTTTGCCATTTCTGCAACCGGAATGCTTTGGTGTCGAAAGCCGTCCGCCAGACTCTGATCGACAGTGGGACAGCTCCAGGATTTTCCCACCAATCGTTCCTGTTCTATTCTATTTTTAGAGTTCATTGTCTCTCACCCGAGATCATTGTAATTGGGTTAAAAGCTCACATCAAGATGGAAGACTTTTAGAGAAAGTTGAGACTTTTTAGAAAAAGTATCGAGGACATTAGAAAGAGAAACTAACCGACGAGAAAGTCCATTCTGATCCTTCATTTTGCATGAAACTATTACCGCTTCGATGTCTGTAATTCACGATTTTAGAAAGAAGCTTCAACAACAAAAGGAACGCGATTGATTTAACTGAAACTTTTGTGCTCCAATGAGAAACCCTCACAAGAGCAGATCTGAAGGCAGAGCTTTCGTCTGACTGCTGTGGAACGACTTCTTGATCTCGCCGCCGCCCTTTAGTACTTCGCATCTTGCTGCCTCGATAACTGATAAGACCGAAAGACCAAGCGCGGTAGCCACTTTCACAGATTTCGGCATTTGGGTTAGAATTAGTGTTAGTTTGCCGCTTGAAGAAAGCCGATTAGTTTTCCTTTCATTGTCTCATAGTTGAGCTATGAAGTGAATGAGGCAATGCACACAAACAAGATTTCCTAATCATAAAATTTTTTTGAAAAACTCTTCTTAACGGCATCTTCTTCTCTGTTCAAATATTTTAAATATTTTCATTGTTGAGCCTTTCGCCCACGTCAAGAAACTGAATTTAACAACTAAATAAAACACATTTTGGTCTGGCAGATGTAGACTAGAGAGCTGAACGTGGAAACGTCGGCAGATGCGGGTTTATCAGACTCGTGCGCGTGCCGCCATGAGCTACTACGCGCTTCGTTGACTGCGTCACAAAGATGAAAGACAAGACAAAACGATATCTCATAGAACGAGCTGGTTGACCATCGACAATCATCTGCTTGGGACAAACTGGATCGTCTTAGAAACAGGAAAAGAGCATCACAACGTAGTGCACGCTTCCTCATCTTCCTAACAGCAAGATCAATCATGAAACAGCATTCTGAAGATGTGTTCTGTATGGCCTTCTACCTTTCCTGAGCTTCATTTTTATCTCTGCAGACCACTCAACAGACAGGGTTAGAACTATAAATAGTGGGACCAGAGACGAAGAACGGCATCGTGAGAAAGTCTCGGTCTGCTGGTGGGGCTATCTGAGAAATACGCGGCGCGTGCGTCCTTACGTCGACGCGTAATTTACGTCACGACCGGATGTACCGGAGGAAAAGGCAGACGCTGCGTCACAAGCCTACCACACCACAGCTGCCACTTTCGTCTTCCAAATGGAGAAATTTTGGGCGTCATCAATACAGAACAGACGGCAGATATGTAAAGACAAAACTGCTCGTGTCCTGATCTCTGCCGTCAACTTTGCTCTCGATCAAGATATCATTCTGCATTTCCTTTTTCCTCACAAACATCCTTCTCGACTAACGCAAAGGAATTGAGATTGTCATCCTTTCGCTCTTCTTCAAGTGCAACATGCATATTTCTGCTATCCCCAAATAATCTGGCCTATACATGGAGCAGGTTTTTTCTCATTGCTTATCGTACGAGCCGAGCAGATGTTTCGGTAGCTGAATCTCCAAACTCTTAGACTCTGTATTGTCGGACAAGTGTGGAAAACTAAACGAACTGTAGACAAATGTGCATGCCTAGTGGAATAATAGAAGGCGAACAGAGATCCGTTGCGCTTTTACTGTGCTTACAAATCATCGCGACTTGTTGTCATCATCGTGTAGCTGCTGGGTGGACGTGGCCCTGTTGTGTTGAACCAGTTCATCTTCAAGGTACTTACATTGTCGACGGCCATGCGAGTTGTCGAAGTGTCTGGATTCGGATGAGACCCTTGATAACTCGGCGATACGCCGGGGTTAACACGAACACCGCTAGAGAATTCACAATGGTGTAAACAGCCAGAAGCCATGCGAAGAATGTCATCTGATCGTTGGACCATGAGGATTTCATGTAGTAGGTGAGCTCGAGGAGGAAGATGGGCAAGCCAGCAAAAAGCAAAGGAAGTGCGGCCTGACTTGACATATTTGAACTCAAAACACTTTCTCTCACTTGAACTATCAAGACTTTTACGGCACGCCGATGCATGATGAGTGTCTCCTTGCTCATTCGAGCCTTTTCGCGGTTGAGGAAAGCGAAGGTTGCGACGGAGCAGACAACAATAATTACGATTATTAAATCATTAAGGACAACCACACCCACCAATCCGACAACGCCTTCAGGCATAGCCTGCATAATGTGTTTGAAAGAATAAAGCGTTTCTGCTACCTTGAAAGCGATATACCTATTCGGGTCGTCGGCCTTGAAGTTTCCCGTCCCACCAAGTGAACGAAACTTGGTCAGAGTGACATTGTAGACTATCGAGTTAACGGGTGCTGCGATGAATTCCACAGCGCCACTGTGAATAACAATCCGAACAGCGGCCAGTGTAAGTCCGAGGAAGCCACTGAAGACGGCTAAAATAATATGTCGCGGCATGTCGTAGTCCCTTAACGCTTCCATACGGCAAACTACAATACAAACCAGCAAAACAAGACGTATCGATATACAGTTGCAGTTACTGGAGTGATTGGTAAAGCGCACCAGAGACACAAAAGGGCATCAAGAAAGATTTTAGCCAAATAATCAGGAAGTGAGCGAATGAGCCCCATGCTTACAAAGATCATGAAGCCTTGATCAATGTACATGATCTACAGTATTTACCCGAATATGCGCCAACGTTTAGCTCATGTTCTTACCGTTCCACAATACGCTCCAATGAAGTCCACAAAGATGTCAATAGCGCACTTCGAGATCACACAAAGATGCATTTTCGACGGTTCGACTTGCGCGGCTCGAATAACCACAGCAACAAAGATGATATTGAGACAGAAGCCAGCGCCGAAAAGAGCAATTGCAATGCTTGTCGCTCCCATGGTGAGGTCCATGGGCTCATCGTACTTCTTCTTGCCGCCTTCGTCACCCCAAAGCGCCATTTCCACTATATGGAAATGAGATAGCAGCTGCTAAACGCAGGTCGTCGAAGATTTTTTTTGGTTGAAACAACGACGAACACCTGTCGAGTGCTTCTTAAATAAGAGGCTTGGCATTTTCTTCGCGACTCCTTTCGCACGAATGCAATTGAACAACATGTGAGCAGATGATTTGATGAATCAAAAGATCTTTATGTCGTCTGCTGTCTGAGAACTTTACTTTCTTGTCGGTTTCATTGTTGTTTTACGGTTCCTTGGATGCTTCACTTATTCCTTTTGATGACCTTCATCACCACAGTTCTACAAGCTGATCCAGATGGTTTATATTTAAAAGTAAGCAAACTTTGTGCCTTGAAGTAACTTCAGCTGAAAATTTATTTAAGGATTCCGACTTTGTTGAGTTTGGTGTACATTTCGACGTCGTCGTGGCAAACGATGATTCCAATTCGCTCGCCTACAATTTTCAGTTTCAATATGAAGGCTATGATGACAACCCCTTATCGAGCATGAAAATAGTTATCCGATTTTTGGAAATTTTGCCAGAGAAGACGAAGGCGATTCAAATTAAGAAAGCACGGAGCGGAGAGCCTTTGCACCTGGTTCGCCTAAGAGGAGGCAACAATACCGACGGCTCTCTTTTCGGTGAATATGAGCTGTCAGCGGCGCGCGGCAACGTGCGGATTTACGAAGTCTTCGAAGTTCTTTTCGGTGTCCTTTACAAGGCCGGCTATTCCTTCTTTAGCTTCATTCAAATCAATGGAGTGGGCTATTATGACCACACATATGCCTTGCTTTGGGCAGCATACAAGACACTTATGAGTTTCGAGAACGTCCGCATCATTTCTCGTCGATCACCGCCTGAGCTAATGCTTGGCCAAGTAATTGATTACGGTCAAGAGCTGCACGTTGCTGCCTCGAACGCATCTGTCTGGACGTATTTTTCTTTTGCTGAGCCATCATGGAAACGCCTGAATGTGCTAGATGTTCCAACAGCTATCACAGACCTTGATGACGCGGGTTTTGCCAAGCTGCAGGCATCGTACGTGTATATTGGGCACGCCTCGGAACTGACAGCAAATGGAATCGCAGGCTGGCTGAACCTTGGTGTCCACAACGGTTACGCTCGTCGTGAGGTGATTGTTAGCATCGCTTTTCTGCCTGATGAGCGCATATTCGAAGCTGTTCGCTATTGGAAGAGCGGTGACAGTTGGATTCTAAAGAGAAAGAATCAAACGGATGACGATGAGTGGTTTTTGGATATCGCCAAAATGTCGGCAGTCGGCGACTCTACTTACAATTTCACTCTGTATCGCAAAAGTGCTTGCTCACTGTTCATGCGAGGTGTTGTAATAATCGTCGCCCTTCCCAATATTGCATCATTGTACTAACGCTTTTGCACCATAAACGTCTTCATTGCGAGCCATCGTTTTAGACGAAAAGAGTGGTTGCAAAAATGACCTAAGTATCTCAAAACAATTTCTTCGGCAGAGTTGTGAATGCTGCATCAGCGATTGTTGCGTTAAACATTTGCAGATCAAATTCGACAATAATCCTTGTAAATGCTGCAAAAATATTGTCTCGCATTGTTGGTTGCTTTCGCTCTTCAAAGTGGTTGGGACGGTCTCTATTTCGAGGTGTGACAACTAAATTTTGCTAATTCGATGTCTTTTTCGAATTACGAAATGTATTTCGGTGACACCGTTTTTGATATCGCCGTTAGGGACGGCGTGACCAACTCTACGCGTTTTCTTTCTCAGCTTATCTTTAGACTCACACTTGTTGACAGGTAGTGCTTAAAATCGTTAGCAACTCCCGATTTTCTTCGGTTGACTATTTGCTGCTCTAAAATTGAACCTCTCCTTTTCAGGGTGCTTGTCCCGGATCACTATTACTCTGAAGATAGAACCTCCCAGATGAGCTTGGTCATTGTTCTCTTGGACGACTTGCCTCAAGTACAAGAGAAAACGATTCAAACGAGGAAGACTAAAAGCGGCAAGCCCGTGCAAATTCGCCGCACTGGTGGCGGTAGCAATGCCGACGACATCAAATTCGGCAATTATGAATTCTCTGTAGCGAAGAAGAACTTGAAACTGCGCGAAGTATTTCAAGTTCTCCTCGAACAGCTTACAAAATCGATTTATTACCGCTTTGGCTCGGTTTTCATCGACGGAGAAGTTTACTACGACGATATGCTTGAGCTTCTTTGGGCTCTCAGCGAAACATCTATTGTATTCAACGAAATTTATATCACAAGCGCGCAAGCCTTTCACTATGACCTTCTCTTCTATATGATTTATTCCTCTCTAACAAAGAAGCTTCGCGTCTACTCTCACAATACGACGTCGCATTTTGAGTTGTCATCGAAGTTCATGGGCGATTTGAGAATGCGAGACTTGGATGTAATCGACATTCCCTCAGCGAGCACGAACATGAGCGACGCAGACTTTCTTACTCTCACTGCGTCACATATTCGGCTCGGCTCGGCGCCAGAACTAACTGCTGCAGCAATTTGTAAATGGCTTGACTTGGGAGTTCACTGGACCAGCTACAGTTACGTCACCCGACAGCTCATTATCGGGATCAATTTTATCCCCGATGAAAGCATTTTCGCCACGGTTGACTATTGGAAGGAGAACGATGACTGGATTGTAAGGCGAAGACGACGACCAGACCGACGTCGCTGGTCGATGCACATCACACGGATGTCCGAGGGCGAGTCGATTTATAATTTCACGCTTCGGCTAATCAACGGAGGCTCCGTGTGGCCTATGACAGTAGTTGGTGCACTATGTTGTGTGATTCTCTTGTGGTAAAAGTTTCGATAATGAGAAAAAAAATTGTGTTGAGATCATGCGAGGTGGTCGTGAGCTGTGCTGGTGGCGGCCTTTACGAAGCCCGCTCTCGATGTATGCAACTGGCTGACTTTCGCTCTCTTCTATCTGACTCTAGGTCCTTCTTTGAGTCGCTTTACAGTTGACTCAGGCAGCCTCATCACAATTGATGGTTAGCTACTGAAAACGTACAGAATTATGCATTTCTTCTCCCCCTCCACTGTTTTCGGTGTGTAAAATATTCATAATGTAAACTTGTTTATTGTTGCGTTGTTTATCCAGCGTTCTGCTGTAAAACGACAGCTTGTCTTGTAAAAGGTCGCGCAGTGCGTCCTTGGGCCCTGACGCAAGTCTGGTATGGATGGATGCGTGGAACTGCCCTTCGGCATTTGCGTCAGAAGGAGCTTCTTGGTCTGCTTCGCTGTAAGCCTCGTCAACCTTCATTTTTCCTCCATCTTTTGAATTGCATACAGGTGCTGTCGTCCATAAACCCTTTGTCGTAAATCACATTCGGTATGGTGAAACTCAGTCAAGATCAAGTAGATTCGCTCGTACACGGTCCATCTGCTCCTAGACGAATGCATTTATAGCGCGCAGATCTCTTCCATCCAAAGTCTGCAGATAAGTTTCCGCCAAGAAGAAGTGCAAACCATGCTGAATGAAGATGTGTTGAACCTGTTGAGGTTACACTCGCGCAGCATCTCTACTTCATCTTCATCGACGTAGGCATTCTATCGCTATCCAAGTCGCTAATCGGCGAATTCGAATGGAGGTTTTTGAAAATCTAAAATTTCAAATGATTCTTCAACCAAACTTACAGGTGAATTTCCAACGCACTTTAGTGACCAAGATAATTCTGTTCAAGCGATCGAGTTCCAGAATTAGCCATTCGAGTCCCTCATATGCACTTGCGATTGCGGTGGAGTCGAACTTCCTGAGAAAGAGAAATCTTAAAGCTTATTTCATTACCCAGTTGCATTTGTTAGAGGAAGAGAAATAATCCAGTAAAGAGAAGTCTCCAATAGTTTCACAATACATCTCAAGCTGTTGTATTGATCGCATGCGAGTCTATGCCGCGAAGCAGGCGTTCTCGGTTTACACGAGAGCCCACACTGCGGTCCCTCATCCCCGAAGGGGCGGCTGTTCTTGCTGCGAAAAAAAATCCAGCTTAAAAATTGTTCAGTGCCGATGGCGTCGTCGCTGCTCTTTCAGTCTAGCAAGTAAAGTATTTATTTGCAAAAGATGCGTGAAATTTTTGAACTATGATAGCAAGTAAATAGTATTGAAAACTGTCCGAGTTTCAGCTCATCCAACTGGGGGAAAGGAAGACGGACACCTCCGCACCATTGGATTCCACTGAGGGTGAGAGGGCATATGGGGAAAGCCAGACTGCCGAGAAGAAGGCCGGCGACATAATCGAAGGCGAAAGGACGAAGGGTGAGAGGACAACTGGGGACAAGACAGTTGGGTTGAGGATGAACGGAGTCAGGGCGAAAGGACAGAGAATCAGCGGTGTCAGAGCTTGAGGTGACAGGACGAAGGGACTGAGGACGAGGGGGCAGAGGATGAAGGGGTTGCCCAGGCCTGCCGAGACGAAGACCGGGTCGAAGGCGAGGGGTGAGAGGACAAGTGGAGAAAAGAGGAAAGGAGAAAGAATAACGGGTGAGAGAAGACGCGGAGAGAGGATGATCGGCACGAAGACCCAGGGCGAGAGGATCACAGAGCCGAAGATGGCTGAAAATGACTTTGCTGGAAGAGTTTGAGAAGGAACCTGGAGATTGAATAAGCGGAGCAAAGAGAAGAGGCGACAAGACGGCCGCCTGTGAGACGGCTGCTGGATTGTTAATGAACGCGGTGAGAACGACCGGACTTAAGACGATATCCTTTTGACGGAGCTAAGAAACTTTTTTTTGTATGCATTTTGTAGGCAACTTTAAAAGCATTAGCGTCGTGGGAGAGTTGTCGGATGTGGTTGGCTATTTCCGCATCTACTTGTTGACGCGTGAGGTTCTTGAAGCGAGAAACAAGAGCCGGGTTGTGATGCGGTGAACCCGGACCGTAAATGAGATCCACTTGCTCGGGAGTGAGCATGGAATAACCCGAAGACTTGAAGTCGATCATCTGCGAACTCCGAGTTTTATCAAGAGCGAGATGTCACCTGTTCTTTGGTGTACATCTTGTCGAGTTTTTCGTGAATTTCCACCTTCCTCGCTGCTTCCGGCCCATACATTCGAGTCACATTCTCCTACAAAACGTTTCTCATTTGCACAAAGAACGCTCACTTTGGTGAAGTAGAGCGGCTGCCCGTTTGGGCCTCGAAAGGCACGCATCGTCTCTTCCTCTTCCTGTTGTTTCGCCTTCTTCTGTAAAAGACGAAGCGATTTATTCCACGCCAATTGATTGTACTCACCCGGGCTTTGTCGACGGCATCGGAGACGCCCGACGCCTCGATGACAAAGTCCATCCACGCTCGTTGGTCCCCATTGGGCAGTTTCTCTAGCGCGGAAGAAAGGCTTGTCATTTTCTCTACGCCCTAAAGGGCATTTTAGCTTGAAGCGGAGCTCTCACCTCTCCTTCGTCATGCATGCTCAGAATGGAAGGTGAAATGAGGCTCACCTAAACAATTTTGATCTCTATAGTATCTCACCGTGTTGTCTTCCTCTTTTGTAAGAGCCATGAACTTAGGAGACAGGAGCCGCAGTGTCTTGTTATGAAAGCTGTCGACATTCTTTCCCGATGCCATCATCGCCAATTTGACTCCTGCGAATATGTCGACTCTTTGGGAAACGGGGAACCTTCTCGAATGAGCCTCATTGGAGCCTTCATCATCAACTGATCTTGCTTCGACTTCTTGGTGGCTTCCTTTTCTCGAACCTCCTCAATGTCGTCCATTATGTCATCCTAAATGTTCACTGAGAAATGTTTATTGACTCGAACCGCCGAGAAAAGCGGTCGACGTCCGTCTAACGAATTGCCCCGCGTAAGGCGACCATACTGTTCGCGGAGTAGCTGAAAGCCTTCCTTAATAGCCTCCGTTTTTCTTGCGAACCTTTTTCACTCTTTGACGTTCCTTTCGTTCTTCGACTTCGGCTTTCACTTCGGCGAGTGTTTTGCGCCAGCTGAATGTCTTTTTCTGACAACTCGATTCCAGAACTTACTCAGCGTCTCCCTCTTTCCCTTTAAAAGACCGAACCAGATTTGTTAGATGACGAGCCACAATGCCGAAGGGAGAGTGATCGTGGTGCTGCTGGAGAAGTTCGTACCTGGCAGATTTCTTTCAATTGAAAAGTTGCAAACGCGTCCTGTTGGACGATTTCTCGCTTGGCTCGCATCCGAAAACCACCGACCCACGACTTGTCCACTACAATGTTCTTCTTCAGCCCTCGGCTGCGACGCGACTTTCTGAAAGATTTCACTGCTGACTTCATTGATGTACCTTTGCACGAAGCTGGAGACAAAGGACTTCGCCTTTGATTTCTTCATCAGCTTCCTGGATTTGATTGGATGAATGTGTTTCTTGAGCTCGTCGCTGATAATGATCGAGTCGTTGGCCTTTCGCGGTGTCGGCGACACCGTAAGAATCGGCGCAACGCATTTTGCATGAGCATGAGGGTCTTTCGCTTTCTTCGAACAAGCTTCGAGGCGCTTCTTCTGCTTCGGCGTGAGATTGTCGAATCTGCAACAGAATTCTTAAGAGTTTACTCGCCTCTCTGACTGCGTGCTCAGAGAACGAGAAAACTACCGTACTGCGAACCATTTTTAGAGTTCCAGATCTTTGAAGGTACTCTGCATGATCTCCAAATGATTGTTTCGCTGGACTCTCCGCCTCTCCGGGTTCAAGCGAACCGCGTGAAACGGCCCCTTCCCTCTCTCCCTTGCGTGATGGATGATTTCAGGAGCAAAGACCAGCCACTCGGTGAACGCGACGAGCTAATAGAAATCTCCTATTCCAGGTCAACTCTTCGTTCTCGACTTTCACAAATCTGTTACTAGCCGGCCTCGGAAGTAGCAGCATGTCAGTCGACTCACGACAAAGACTTTCACTATTTCTCCAGGAGAAACATTCGTCAGGTGAGTTATGAAACACCTTGCGGAGGTACATATGCTAAACGGAAATCTCTCTAATCGAAGCTCAAACTTTACGCCGAGCATTGCCTAAATGTAAGGCGCAAGATAAGAATTGTGCGACAAAAGAGCCTTCTGAGACAATTGGGCTGATCGCGTACCTCTGCGTAGCAACAGCAGCCATGAGGCCGGAGAGGGCCTGGTCGAGCCAATGTTGGTAGAGGGACAGGCCCGCCTCGGTCGAGATCGGCAGCGTCGTCTTCTCGCCATCGTAGTACGGCGACTTCTTCACAGCTGCTAAGTCATCATCTATGCGAATGGAGCAGAAGACGCCTGAAGATGGACTGTCCACAAGACGATCGAGAACGACTCACCGAGAGGGAGAAGCAAGGTTAGGAGAGCTTTCATGGATGTCGAATGATCAAGGCATGCGAAAAGCACCGACTTTTGAAGTGAAAAGTGTGTCGCCGGATCCAGGTGGAGAATCTGCGGCCAAAATCCACTGGTCGTCCATCCCCCGGAGGCGTGGTCCCACTCGGATCCGTGCACCCACCACCACGACGGGGAAGTCCCACCGCCTTCTTGTGAGTACATTGTCGAAGTTCTACTTCTGCTAGAGAGCATCATCCTCTCAGGTTGCCACCTTTTGAACTTCTTTGCACTTTCGTCAGCGAGAAAACCTGTCAAGCCATGCAGGAAAAATGGCCTAGATGATCGCTTACTTTGAGACATCGAACTGAAAGAGACGGCTGTTTACAAAGTCTTTCGGTACATACTTTGTTAATGGACTGTCTCGCGAATAAGGTGGAATGCTTTTCAAGTGATTTCACAATGGGGGTCGCGTGGGGAGGTCGCGTGGATTCTTTCTTGTTTTTGACTTTTGACGAACCCTCTGCCTTCTGACACCCAGTTTCCTGGTCGCTTTTGTCCTTCTCAAAACCTCGTGGAACCTTTCGAGGTTGACCAAGAGAAATTGGCCTGCCAGCATGGGTCTCCGCCTTGCAGCAACCGCACGTAGTCGGGTCGCAGCCGGCCCACGCGACCTCCTACTAATTGCAACGCGCTCCCTTCTCCCTTCTCATTTCTCTCTTGACTGACTGGGTGCGATCGCGTCGGTTGACCAACGATCCCCTCCTTGCCGTTTTTCACAGCGGTCTTCCAGCTTAGAAAAGATTAAGCAATCATCTTTGAGCTACAGTGCAACAAAAACACCTATTCCTTCTTATTGCACGTCATGGACGCTTCCAACCGAAAACACAAAAAGTCACAAACGGCACCAATGATCGCCCTTGTGGTGTCGCTGAAATAGGAATGTGTGCATGCATGTCGCCGACAAAGTGACCAGGCAGAAACATGCGATGTCGCTTCATCGTTTTGTCTCTTGAACGACATTTTGTCAGACTGTTGGACCATTTAGAGCTTGTTTCAACTTACAATCTGTTCTTGCTATTTTCAGTTTCAAGTTTCAAACCGTTCAGCTTGACGAGCTTGCTTCTCGATAAAAGAATGTCGAACAACTGAACGCGTTGAGCTTCTGGACATCTTCTCTCTCGCCTTCAACGTGGCAGATGCTTCGTGTAAATGATGATGCTGCGAAGTAAGAAAATCTACTATGAACTTTGGCGAGCTGAGGAAGAAAAATGGACAAAGTTCGGTCTACGAACTGAACCACAGATCAACCGGGAAGGTCGCGTTACTGTAAGAGGAACTTTTTTGGGGTTTGTGACCTGTCTTGTCCACCGGCGTGATTCTGCAACTGTTTCGATGGAGTCGCGGGATCTCCCCTCCTTCGGGTGCGCGCGCTTTGCCGTGTGGAGACCCGCGTGGAACGGGAGAGTCGTGATGAATGGTTTTTACGACCAGAGAAGAGCACGCTCTTGTTTGTACCTTGTGCTCTTCTTCTTCTCTTTTCTGTCTTTTTTTCATTTGACAAGACTCTCTCATTTGGGCAATGGGCTGCTTGGTCACCTTTACTCTACAGCGGGAAAGTTGCCGGGCGTTACAAGTAAGCTGAGGATATTGGTCGGATTTCACCTCAATCGTATCGAAGTGTCGAGCTGGAGAGGCGGGTCGCACATCCGTGACCCAATAGAGAATCCCGCGGGAGTGTTTAGAGACGCCTCTGAATGTCTCAAAAAGCTCTTCGGACGCATGTCAAATGAGTCAAGGCCCTAGCAAGCTCACCTTAGAGGACCAAGCCGTTCGTTTCTCAATAAAGAAAGCAGAGATGAAGGAGAGGAGACTGTTGCCTCCGCCTCAGGGCAGAGACCACGCCCAGGGAGAAAGAGTAGAGTGGAGAACAGAGCGAGGAGAGCCGGGATCACACCCGGTCGTTCGAGTTCTCTTCTCTCGCCCCTGCCTTAGCTCACTCACCCGAGCTAAGTTAAGATGGTGACAGAGAAGGAAGAGGATGAGGAGAGGAACGTCACTATGACAGAAATCAGAGATGTCTAGAGGCAAGACCGAAGAAAACAATGAAATGTCTCGACCGACAACAGTGTGGCAACAATGACTGTGAAAGAGCCTTTTCGAACCAATGCTGACAGAGGCGCTATCGACTTTCTAATGCCGGTCACAGAAGACTTTCGACGCTGTTAAAAGAACTCACAGACAGAAACCAAAAGAGAAGCGACCATTCGCGATTGCCATTCGCGAAGGCACGCTACACTACGCAGAGTGCACAGTGCACCCGTCGACTACGTTATGTACATGAGTGTTCTTTCGTTGCTTCTGTTCACTAGTAGAGTTGAAACTAATTCGAATCTATCTCGATAGAGGCCCAAAAGGGCGAGAAAAGGGGGAAGTTTCCTTTGGCGCAGATGAGAGAAAAGAGCGTGAAATTCAGCCTCGAAGTTCCCTTTGAACGACCAAAGGAAGCTTCACCTTTTGAAC
>JAQIXL010000947.1:0-22703 GCA_034700245.1 Poikilolaimus oxycercus
ATGGCCTTCTTCTTCTCTTTGCCCATCGGAGTGGAGAAAGCAGGCGGTCGACGCGGCAGACGGCTGGAAACTGGTAAAGAGGCTCTTTCACTCGATGCTGAAAGACTTTGGCAGACATTTGTAGAAGAATCTTTATTTCTTCAGCATTTCAAAGGAGACTTTCACAAACGCCTTCCAATGTCTCACTTTGAAGCATCTGAATCCTCAAAGAGCCAAACGTCACATTTCGCTACAGCCTTCGTCTTCAAGATGGTTTGCCTGCCCTTCCTCCTCCTCTCAAAGAAGTTCCAGCTCGATGTTCTGAGCATAATTTGGAGCCTCGTTCACTCGGCCCTCGTCGTCGTGCTCTACGTCGGCTGCGGCAAGAAGAAGGACGCGTCTGCAACCGTCGCCGAGGAGGGCGGCGACCCGAACGCCGACCCCGCCGCCGCCCAATCGAGCCAGGCCGTCGCGGGTAGCAGCGATAAGCCGCCTTCTGCCATACAGGCTTGCCAAGCTCTGGAAACAAATGCTGACAGGAACCCGAGGTGAAGCCGGCGAGCGTGGAGAAGCCGCCGCCCCCGCCCGCCGCCGACGAGAAGACGGCCACCCCGGACAAGCCGGGCGAAGAGAAGAAGCCGGAGGAGAAGAAGGCCGAAGAAAAGAAAGACGACGAAAAGAAGAAAGAAGAAGCGCCAGCAGCGGAGAAGAAGGAAGAGAAGCCGGCCTCCGAGATGAAGAAGCTCGACGAGAAGGGCCGGAGCAAGAAGAGCAAGAAGAGCGTGAAGAGCAAGAAGGCGAGCCGGATGGGCGACGCGGACGGCGACCCCGACACGGGCTACGAGAAGTGCAAGGACCTCACCTTCAGCCAGCTCGCCCAGATCGCCGACGGCGACCCGAGGAGCGTCGCCCCGTCGACCGCCGGCGCCCCCAGGAAATAAACCTTTGCCATGTGATTTGAGTTAACAGTGAAGGAAGAGACTCCGGAGCATCTTTGAGAAGAATTATCACTCAGGGCTGAACAATCTTGATCTTGTCCCCTTCACGGCATTCCCACCACAAAAAAAACAACCCAGCCTTACATTTAGATATGTACATACATGAAAGCTGTCCTTTGATTTGTTTGTTTCACCGCAACCGAAGGAAAGTTCTATAAAAGTTTTGCCGGCTCGAGCAGCGAGCGATCGGCGGCGAAGCCCCGCCCAATCCGAGGGAGAAAGGAGTGTTGGCGAGCCTGTAAAAAGATCTCAAGACTAATTGTAAGCTCTTGAGAGTTCGGAGAGAACATTTGTTTTTTTTTTGTTTTTTTTGCTGACACTGCCACACGTCTGCCAGAGGAGCTCCTACTGGTTCGTCACTCCCTTCAGAAAGAGCTCAGCTGGCAGCTTACTTGTCCGCAATTGTTTCGGTATCCTTTCACTTCTCCTCTTCAGGTTGTTCTGCATTGAACAGGTTTACTTGCATTGAAATGGCTAGAGTCTGGATGCTATTAATAAATAGTAAGAAGGAGGAAAAGAGATCAGTCGGACTTTGGCTCGTTCTTGGTCTTCTGGCAGAAATCGAGTGCGACCGTCTGTTGTTTTGTGAGAAAAGAGGCTTCCATCGAAGTTGGCGGCATGGCCCCGCAAGGGAAGCCCATTCCTGAAGAGTTTTTCTCCAGAAAAGTACCGAACCTGGTGGAAGACGCATGAAGCTTCGAGGCTGTGCCGCAGCCGCTGCATAAAGGAAAGGGTTCATTGTCGGGAAGGGAAGAGGAGAGAAAGGGAAGGCCAAGCCGGGCATTCCTGTGGGCATCGGCAGACCGGCGGATCTTGGAGGGAACTGTGGAGAAGAGGAGGCGAAGGATGGACTCGATGTCGATTGTGGTGAGGACGAGGACGACGTTTGCTCAGTGACTGAGGGACTATGAGAAGTTGTCGATGATGCTCCCTCTCTTCTTCCGCCTCCTCCTCCATTCTCCAATGAAGCCAACGTCGCAGGTGTTGGCGAGCCTGGAAAGGGAGCATTTCTTCCTCTTTTCTCCCTAAACGCCTCTTTCCCTTCAATATTGTCTGCTCGTGTGTGCCCTCTTGACTTGTTGGTGACCGCAAATTATTGGATGACATAAGCGATTTCCAGGAGGAGAGAGGAGAGAGCGCGCCAGTTCGCACCTGCATGGGGGATTAGAGGCCAGGCCGCTCCCTGCTAGTGGACCACTTCGACCTGTCCCGAGACTACCTCTTAGTAGCAAGCAATGCGACCAGTCAACGAAATGTTAAAGAGACACTTCGTGGCCAATTTTTATCATGTGCTTTTTGCTGGCATGGAGCGCAGCGCGCAGCGCCATGCCAGCAAAAGTTCCTGATAAGCCTGAAGGCTCTTACGAATTTTTTTTCTGCGAATTCATCGTAGAATGTTTTTCTGAGGTTGCAGTAGCTTGTCCGCAGTCCAGCTACTCGCCTGATGATGCGATCGGTAGGGCGAAGGACCACCGACAAACGGGTGACGAGAGTGTGAGAGAGGGCAGAGAACTAGAGGGGATACTCTGCGCCTTCTCGTTGTCGGCAGAATGGCCGAGTGGTTAAGGCGGCAGACTTAAGTTCTGCTGGTCGCAAGACCTCGCGGGTTCGAGCCCCGCTTCTGCCTGTATTTTGCAGCCTTTTTCGGCCGAGACTTCAAGTTTTTTGATGTTTTAGACCATCTGGGGAGATAGCCCAGAGATTTCTGCACATTTTGCAAAAATCAGCAATGATTTTGGTTGAGTTGACGGGGTTTAATGACCATTTTGAGTTGACTCATGAACAGCCCACTATTCTCTGACTGAAGGATGGAAGAGTTGGGCTGTCAATCAGGGCGAGACAGTTGAGGCGATAGAGGCGATGTAAGCCTTAAATGATCGTGAGAGAGATTTTGTGCTTTAAGCTTACGGTTTTTGCGGTTTCAAAAATCTTTTCAAAGAAAGCTCACTAGCTCCTTCGATGACCCGAGATCTTCCTGCCTTGAGTCCACTTCCCATTGTGTCCCATTTATGCTGCAGAGAATAGGAAGGCTCATTGTGTGTTCACTGATTGCGTGCTGCTTAGCCAACACCTCGCTCTTCTCTTGCTTCGGGGACTCTTGCCTGCCCCCCTCGTCGAGGGCCGAGAGTGTTTAGTCGCGCACGAGGGTCGTCGAGGGTCAGCCATGGTCAAGTCTCTCCCTCCACCGCCGCCCCCGCACACCTGCTTCCTTCATTACCGTATCCCGCCCGCTTCGTATTTGGACTAGAGGAACATAGTTGTCAAGGGAGAGAATTCGTGTACGAATACTAGAGTGATAAGAGAGAACAAGATCAGAGAGAACGCCAACTCACCATCCGCCTTCTTCTTCTGGTCGCCCTCGCAATGATCGTCCTTCCCTTCGTCTTCATCAAGAGGAGCCTGACGAATGAGTTCGAGGAGTTGAGAAGCTGAAAGAACGAAGACTGTCATTGAGTGTATGTCGAACAAGTTGAAACGAAAGGAGAGCGAGTGTCTCAGCTCACCATTTTGACTTCCCAAAAGCATTTCCAGGTCCTTTGCTTCGCGTTCTTCTTGACTTTGTTGTCGACGTAGAGCCACCTGAAAATTGTGATCTTTCAAGCAAGCGACATGAAGAGAAAGACGAAGAACAATCTTTAGAGTTCCTTTTGTTCCAGACACTGCCTGGAGTTAAAATGGAAGAAACGAACCTGAGCGGCCATGACTCTCTGTCGTTCAGCGATCAGCGTGCATTTAGCGCACATGCAGTCTTTCCATTCGCAGTAACGCTTGTGACCTGGAAGAAGACGGTTGAGAAGATTTTGTGAAGTCAAGAGGAGAGCTTTTCAAAACTTGTAGGGGGGCTCACCTTTGAGAGCTGAAACAGTCCCGTGATTACGGCATCGAGCGCACTTCGGCGTTCGCTGCACACGCTCTTGACGGAGACGGAGAATCTAAAAGTTTTTCAAAGGGGTATGCCTATGAGGCATGAGAATTGCACCTCTTCACTGAAGAGGTGCAATTCTTCAGCCACAAAAGCAGTCTAACCTGTTCAATTCCTCGAGCGTTCAAGCCTGGAAGAGCCTGCAATGGAGGAGATTTCGTCGACATCGTGTCCATGTTGAGGCGAAGGAGTTGAAAGGTGCCTCGATTGAAGTCCTACAATGCCTATGGTTTGAAGATAGCGGTGAGAAAGTGATAGAAGAGGAAAAGGGGAAAGGAAGGCGGGCAAATCCCGGAAACACAAATCGCAGCTCTGCTCGTGATTGTGTCGCGCTGAGGGATGCGCCACGCCCACCCGCTGAGACCAAGGCTACCGTATCTCCTCTTGCAGCCACTGTTCTCTCCGTCCTCAAAGAACTTCTTCTGTCAGGTTGTGTAGCTTGTCGCTTGTATTATCTCGCGTCTATGCAATCCATGACCATGGAAGCAAGAGAATTGAAACAACTTCCGCCAATATTGACGACTTCAAGCTGTGAAGAAGCTCTCGACACCTGTATTGGCAAGGGAAGAAGCCTTGCTCTAAGAGAATACAAACAAGCACGAAATGACCACTCAGTGACCCTGCAGTCGCCGAGCTGGCAAGAGAACTCTCCTCATATTGGACATGCACTTTGGTTTCATTCACTTTGCATCTGCTTGTGAGCATTCACTCTGTTTACAAACTGGCTCAATTTTAGATCCACAGATGCGTCTTGACTCCTTTATAAAGAGAACGTCGATACAAGTTGGGGCCTTTCTCCAGCTCCTTCTCTTGACAAATAAAGCCAGAGCTTCTTTGTTGAAATGTCTAGTTTGGTGTCCTCCGCCTATCGAAACTCTCGGAAAGACCCTCAGCGACGGTAGCCGAGAAACGAGAGGAGCGAAGAGGCAGCGATGGCGGTGTTCCCGGGCCTCTTGAGAAGGCGAAGGCGCTAATGAAGACACCTCGGCCCTCTTGTCTGTCCACACAGAGCACACTAGCACCTGCAAACAAGCCCCGGCAATGGCTGCGCGCCTCTCGAGTGCCGGATTCGGTTTCCCCTTCATTCCCTCTCGCCCTTCTCCAATACTGTGCTTACATCCTCTCAATGTTACCGTACTTCAAAAAGGAATGTGTTGTCTTCACTTCCCTATTACCGTAGTTAGCAAGAGGGTAAAAGTAATTTCGCTCTTCGAGTCGAGAAGAGGGAAGATTTGAGTGGCGACAGATGGATATTCGAAGACGGCAAGAGGAGAAGAGCGCGACTTCAACACACTTCAATCACGACGCGCGTCAACGTCGAGTGGATGACCAGCCGGAAATTGGTTATTGAGCTCTCGAGGCAGCTCTCGCCCGTCATCCCGACATTACTGGCTGGCCTTCTCCTTCTAGCCACTTCAAGTCTAATTGGAAAGTCGTCTCTAAATGCCAAGTTTTAGGAGTTCTGAAAAGAAAAGATAAAGAAGGAGAGTCAAAGCAGTCTGAGATAGAACAACACTCGGAAGAGATGAGAGTCTTTGAGGTCAGCCATTGATTCCCTTCACCCAGAGGACACCGCTCTTTTGTCTTTCCGAGAAGGGATGAGCCCTCTCGTGTTTGTCAAGCATGAGACTTCCGAGTCCGTTGAAGAAGGAACACTCTTGCGCAATACTCAAGCAGCGGAGGAGTCGAGAGTTGCCTTCTCTCACTTCATCATGCAAAGATCTCGAAGTGGGGTTTTTCATCCGAATCTCTCTTCCAGTCCATTGTACCAGCGCGATGTCCGACGAGGCGGCGGCGAAGATGTCGACAGCTCGCGCTTCGGCCTCGTCCCCGGCCCCTCCGGCAGCGGAAGCAGCGGCCGAATCCCAGCCGCTGCGTCCACGCGAGCTCATCCATGCAATCTTCAAGCAGGTCTGCCTCCTCCTCCTCTCAGAAGCCTTTTAGGTGGACGAAGACCTGCAGAAGGTGCAGGACTTGGGGCCGCTGCCGGCCAACTTCGACTACGACTACGTCTTCAAGTGGGAACTTGGTAGAAGAAAGGAGGCCCTGCAGATCGTACTTGTACCGCATCGTCGTGCTCTTCGCGTGCACCTTCGGCCAGCGCGTAGGCGAGACGACGCCCGCCATCTTCCTTCTCGATCTGTAGAGAAGCTTGTAAAGAAAGAAAGGAGGCGGGGTTCTCAGCTTGAACCCAAACTCGTGGCTCCTCGCCTTCCTCGTCTACGTTGTCGTTCCCTTCGTGTGCTATGCCATACACAAAACGCGCAGCAAGGTGCGCAAGAGTGAGGGCTCGAATAAAGAAGAACAGGAGGAGCTGCCCGATGAGGAGCGCGTCCGTTACCTGGTGGCAGTGGCGATGGTGGAGGGAGTCCTCTCGGGCTACCTCCTCGCCCTCTTCCTGCCACCCGCCTCGCCACCAGAAGTCTTCTTCGCGCCGATCGTCATGGCCGCCACGATGAAGCTGATCGGCCCACAACTCGGCCACGACCGCCCTCGCCTTCTCGGCTCGGCCATCGGCGGCGCCTTCCTGCTTGCCATCGCCCTCGGCATCGGCCTCGACCGCCTCTCCCTCGACTATCTCGCCGGCGCCCTCCTCGCCTCCTTCGTCGCCGTCTACAATCTCCAGATCCTCATTTACAACGTCATCAACGGTCTGCGAGGGAAAGAAAAGAAGAAGAGGCGCTTCAGGAA
Organism: Poikilolaimus oxycercus; assembly: GCA_034700245.1. NCBI lineage: Eukaryota > Metazoa > Nematoda > Chromadorea > Rhabditida > Rhabditidae > Poikilolaimus > Poikilolaimus oxycercus. Next base: position 6,592 of record JAQIXL010000947.1, read on the forward strand.
AGACGGACCTCGTCCTCGGCCTCATCCGCGCCCTCTCCTCCGCCCTTCTCACGCAGGTTTGTGAAAAAAAAAGAAGGTAGAGAGAGACTCAGGCGATCATCTTCGTGGTGTTCGGCACGCAGCTGCCCGAGCGTCGCTGGCACGCCAAGGGCAGCATCGAGGACGTCCTTCTCTAGCCACGCGAATAAACTCTTTCCTCTGGCTTCTTTTGTCTTGAATGTCTTGGAAGTTCTGAAAGGAATTTCAAACAGCTGAGGCTGCAAGAGATTGTTTGTGGTTGTCTTGCAAGAACAAATCAAGAGACTTTATTCAAGGCGTCCAATCGATTAGATGTAGATCTGAGCTTGACCTGGAAGACTCGAGAAGATGAGAGAAGAGAAGAGTCTCACAAGCAGCTGGATCGTGGTGACAAGAGCAGTAGTACTTGTCGAAGACCGTCGGCGGATCTCCATTCACTTCGAGAAAGAGGCCCGGGTTGCAGAAGCCACAAGCAAAACGCATAAAATTGCAGACCTTGAAGCAGGTGATGTTATGTTGCGGGTTATTGTCGTCGTGACACTCTAGAAGAACATGGATTCACTCAAAGTGAGCTAACATGGGGCCTTACTGGGAAACTCCGGATGAGTATAGCCGAAGGCGGACTGAATGAACTCTCGGAAGTCGAACTGAAAGGCCTCCCATATCTTGACGATCTTCGTCCGTTGAACATCTCCTGTCGACTCATAGAGGGGAAGGGCGAGGAAGAGAACGAGAAGACTCTCCATGGTCTGCAATGGCATGACGAGTCAGTTGCAGAGAAACGATATCTCAAATAGGAGCGAGAGCGCCAGCGCGCGCGAGCTAGCGCATTTTTCGCGCGCGCGTTTGCTCGAATTTTTCTTTCGATGCGGCAAGTTTCTTTTCATGACGATTTCTGTTCTGTTTGTGGTCTGTCTTCTTGTATTTTCGCGCTAGATATGCGATTCTCCACGCTTATCCCCTTTCCCCCCTTATTTCGACGCTAGGCCAACCCCCTAGCAACGCGTAATGCCACCTAAATGGAGAGAAAATGGTTGGTTTTGTCGGATTTTCTGTGTGTCTTGTGTTTTTCGCGTGATGATGAGAACGTCTTCAGGCCCGAGGATGTCGAGCCGACAGGCGAAACTCCAACAGACGCGGCGGCTAGACAACGATCCACACACGACGCGACCGCAGCAGTTCGTTCCGCATTTTCTCTTCCAAATGCACGTCGTTTCAGCGCTGTCCGGAAGCAGAAAGCCGACCTCGAGCGACATCTCGATGAGAAGCTCGAGACGGGCTGGCTCCACTTCCCAGACAAGAGGTACTACACCGGTTGGACTGTGCCTCTTTGGTTGATCCTCGTAAGTCCAGGCGTTCTTCTTCAAGAAGATTCTTCAGGCGGCATTTGGTGTCTACTTCTCCATGATGGGCTTTCCTGTGCCTGACGATTGCGATGAAGTGTACAACTACTGGGAACCGCTGCATCATCTCATATATGGTGGCGGCATGCAGACGTGGGAGTATTCTCCCAAGTACGCACTTCGGTTGGTTATGGTATTTCTTTTTCAATCTTTCTTTCAGTTCCTGGTTTTACATTCACGTTCATGCAATCCTCGCGTACGTCGCCGAGTTGTGTCCACCGTTTGCGAAGGCCTTCGGTATTGCCGTCAAGCAACCCAAACTCTTCGACTACTACGGGGTACGAATCGGTCTGCTTGGCTTCTCGCTCTACGCCTTCATCGATCTTGGCAGGGTAGTAGCGTTTTCGCAAATTTAAGCGGCTTTTAGGCTTTGACGCGCCATCTTGGAAAGACGATCGGCTTTTCCTTTCTCATCATGTCACTCTTTTCAACGGCTTTCTATATCTCAAGCTCGGCGTTTCTTCCCTCAAGCTTTTCCATGGCTTGTAACGCCCTTGTCCTATCGGGTGTGATACAACGAAGCTGGTATGCAAGAGAGAGAGAGTTCGGAACAATGCAAATTTCTCAGGACGAAGTGCCTATGCTTCACGGCGTTGACGGCTGTTCTCGGCTGGCCTTATGCCGCTTTTCTCAGCGGCGTTATTGGCTTGGAGATGTTCATCCATCGTTATCATACCTGCTCCGTGGATTTTCTGAGAGTCGGCTTCATCTCCACCTTCTCACTTCTCCTCATTGTGTTCTTGGCCGATTCTTTTGTCTACAGTCTCGGTCAACCTCCATCAGATGCCCGATGGCTACTGGTACTTTCAGCTTTTCTGAAATTATTCTTTCAGACGTGCTGGAATCAAATTCGCTACAATGTCTTCGGTCAAAGCGGTCCGAATCTATACGGTGAAGAAGGCTACACTTTCTACTTGAAGAATCTGCTTCTCAACATGAACATTGTCGTTGGTTTGGCCGTTATTGGCTGCATTTGCGTAGCGCTCTATGCGGGCATGGACGAGTTCTACGATTTTGTGCGCCGTAGGCTTCTTCTCGTATGTGTGAACTGATTATTACAGCAAAACTGATCAACAGTGCGAAGAAGCGAGATACGTGGCCTGATGGCAAGAACATCTTCCTTCGACATCGAACTACGATCTACTCGTTCGGCTTTGCGATTGCTTATCTGGCCATCTTCACGGTCATGAAGCACAAGGAGGAACGGTTTCTCTATCCCGTATATCCTCACATCTTCTTCGCTGCTGCAGTTGGCTTGGACTGGCTCGCCAGGTGAGCACACACGTCTTGTTGAAAAGCCAATTTCCAGGGGGGCGAATATGTTGTGCGGTCGCAAGCACCCACTGACAGCGAGCGGCACTCATGCATCGAACTCGTGGCTTGCAAACTTGATAGTCATCGGGACTCTGACGTCCTTCGTTGTGTTCTCAGGAATGAGGTGAGTTTTGGTGCCGTCTGGCTAGACCGATACGCTGACTCAGGACCTCGATTGTATTCAACTACCGAGCGTCACAAAACGCATTCTACTCTCTTGGAGCGAGAATGGAAGACCCGAGGCAGATGCACAAGATTAGCAAGCACGATCCGGTCCGAGTGTGCATGGGGAAGACTTGGTACCTCTTTCCATCGTCGTTCTTCTTGCCCGAGAAGGTCAAGTTCCACGGTAGGGATCGAGGTGTGGAGCTGAGGTTGGAGCAGATAGATTTGGAAGTGTTATTTTGTTCTAGGTATTTGAAGAGCGAGTTCAAGGGAATCCTGCCTCAGCCTTTTGGAAAAGGCGACAACAGCAAGAGCGATGTGCCGGCACATATGAACGATCAGAACCGCGAAGAGCCAAGTCGCTATGTGCCGCTGGATTCGTGCGACTACATCGTGGATCTGGAAGTAATGAACACGACACAATTGGAACCGAATTACTTCTTGAAATATGTAAGTCTTTCATCTCGCATGATGAAATTGTTTCCAGCCTGGGAAGTTCCGACGTCTCTTCGAAGAGGACTACTTGGTTCGTGAGGAGAATTCGCCGTGGCAGCGTCTCATCCGTATTCCCGAAAAGCTGCGAGTGGCGCTGGAACTGGAATGGCTTCGGGCGACCATGAGAAAGTATGTTGTGCTTGAGAGAGTTGCCGAGCGCTGATCGTCTGGTCTCGTGGGTGAATTAGAGAATTTTGCGTGTGCAGTCTTTGCTCGTTTGTAATTGGAGTAGTGTGAGAGCCTTGATTTGTACCTTCTCCTGTCATATCATTCATGTGTCATAGGAGTCGATCTCTCTATTTGCAGCGAATCTTGGGCTTGTTTTGATCTCTTTCAATCTTCGACTTGTGAATCTAGACTTCTTGATTCTTTCTCTGTGATATCCAGTTTTATTTTCGTTCTTCACTCGAGATAAATGTTCCTTTCTGCTTTCATGAGCATCTGATGATGCAGCTATTTTCGAGAGAGAGGGGGGAAGCCGCGACGTTTGAATGTTTGTGCTATGACACAAGTCGTCCTAATGAGTTCGATCGACAAGAAGAGACATGCAGGCGAGCGCCTTGAATCGTCTCAAGTGGTCAGTGCGATCGCGTGGGACGTTGTTGAGAGGGAAAAATCTCTACCGGTCTTCATTTGTAGTCCGAGAACGTTGTCGTCTCGGAGAGAGCACTCCTTGGCCTTTAACTTATTGCCCATTGCGTGAAAGGGAGAACCTCGCAAGCGGCCGTCGTTTTGCGGTCCTGGGGTCATTCTTTGTAGGGGTCTCCTCCTCTGAAGCTTTCCCCAATAACTTATGACATCGCTTTCGCGCAGGCTTGTCGAGTCTCTTCTTGTAAGAAGTAACTGACCAAGAGTTTTCAAGGTCAGTCGTCGATGTTCGGTGGCAACTGTTGTCGCTGCAAGAGGCCGAGCTACTCGCCGAGCTCCTCGTCTAAGGTCCACGAGACACGCGTTGTTCGTCACCAGCCGACGGTATGTCCTTTTGAGGGCGGCCCTTTGAGGTGTGTTTTGCGAGGAGGAAACGACAGCCCCGTTTTGATTTACAGGCTGCTGGGTCTCAATGTCTTTCGTCTACACCTTTTTGTCATGAAGAAAGAACAAACTTGGATCTCTCTTAGCCTTTGGAGGCTCATTCGCCTTCTTGAGTTCGGTCCCCAATGAAACTCTTACTCGACGACCCGCTCCGCATACCAAAGAGAGGAGGAGACGTCGAGAAGGAAGGAGGCGTCCGATTCGGACTGATTCGGGGCTCTCCAGTAAGCTCGCCTCGTGAATGCGTGCGTCGTGGTCTTGGAGAAACTAAATTGAAACCTGCCCTCGTGGTTCCAAAAGGGGAGAGGCTCTCTCTCCCTCCTCCTCTTCTCCTCTCTCGTGCAAGGAAGGCAAGCCTCACGCCTTCCCACTACAGATGCTCTGCTTCTTCGTCATTCAGAGAGCTTTGTTGTTTTGCCCTCGGGTGTTTTTCTTCTTCAACGTAGGTGGCCCCCCTTCCTCGCGAGAGAACTATAACCATTTTCAATTAGTGCTGTTTGGTTCCAGAGCGGGATGCAGAATGTGATGAACGCCCTGAGGAAGACGCCACTTGAAAGTCTCTCCGACGGCGTCTTCACTCCTCAAGATCGTCGTCTCGTCCTCGAAGAGTATCCCAGGTTGGAAACACTTTTCTGCTCTCTATGCACTCTTTCTTTTCTTCTCTCTGGACGATGTCGAGGAAAGCTTTCACAAGACCACACCCAGGGCAGACTCTCCTCTCCAACTTGTCAATCACACGCGAATACACACTTCTATTTCTTGCAGTGAAGACTCGAAAAAACTATAGGATGAGGGGGTCTGCCTCCAGAACGTCCCACGAAACACCCTCTTGAATGATTAATGTGAGGACGACGTTTTAGATTAATGCAAGAGCATGCCGACCTCTTCAGCAAGGCTTGGGCAAGATGTGCCAACCAGAGTCAATCCATCAAGGTGAGGGTCTTCCAAGAAGAGAGAGACTTGTAGTTGGCCTTCAACCTCGACTGGAACACGCCTGTCGAGAACAACATGGCCTTTATGTCGCTGGCTCCATTCATTCTCAAGTTCTTCAACAAGATCGTCTACGAGTTGAAGTTGGAAGAGCCGATTTACGGGTTGGTTTGTTGCCTCATTGAGACTACTTCGTCTATTATCTCTTGGCCTCTCGATCGTTTGCTCTTCTCCTCTCTCTTCCTCTTGGATCTCATTTGAGTCTTCAGAGACTGCTGTGAGGCACTCGGCGCACGTCATCTCTGCTACCACAAGCGCGGCTTCAGCTCCACCTTCTGGGACTTCTTCTTGGTGAGTCGAGAACCCTTCCCAGCCACTCAAACCAATCATCTCGTGGTCGTGTAAACAAACGAGTACAAAGCTAAAATTGAACTTTCACCGCTCTAGATGTGCTTGATCGATGCCTTCAGCGAAGGTCTGGATTCGTATCTTGAAGAGAAGGGAAGACAAGACGTCAAGACAGCCTTTGAACACTTCGCCAGGGTTTGAGACTTCTGTAAGACATCAGAGAAGCTAGTTTCAGTACACGATTCATCACATGCGTCTTGGCTACGCTCGTCAAAGATGTGTGGAGTCAAAGGGCGGCAAGGCGCCTCCCGAGGACGCTTCCATAGCCTAATTGATTCTTCATTTCTTCTACAATATCTTATATTCTCTGGTGTCCTGTGATGAAAGCATTTTGTGATCTCAACCCTGGCGAGCACTGTGGTGTGGAATAAAAACTGAAAGCCAGTTGAAAGGCACAGCGGACGACGTCTTGAGGGGTAGATCAAAAGGTATATCAAAACAACCGTACGTCGACAATCGGCGCGTGCGCTTGCCAAAATTCACCTGGTGACAGATTTCTTTTCTCGGTGTTTTCCGCGCTCTTCTCTCTGATGATTTTGCGTTGGTTGTTGCTTCTTTGATGAATTTCTTGAACTTTTCGTTTCTCTACGGTCCTATCTGAACATGCGCAGCTAGCGGAACGCGTAGACTCAAAAAAACACACCGAAAGTCCAAATTTGCGTCGCGTAAAGGCGAAACATCTACTTTGGGCTTGTATCGGTGCGTTTCGTGACTTTTCCTGACTCTTTGCGGACGCGCTCTTAGTTATCCCAATTCACAAAGCGCCGCTGCTATTACGTGCGCTCCTAAAATTGTTCTGTAAAGTCCTGATTGTTCGGTGTTGCACGTTGTTCATTGATTCTTTTCTTTGCTTGCACGTTGTTCATTGATTCTTTTCTTTGCTTATGTTAGTCCTGGTTTCGACGCGCGTCGTATGTAATGGTTGTAGCGTAGTAACGCTGAATGTGTTCGTTCGTATTGATAACATCGTGCATGCTTGCATACAGTCGTTTTGCAGCTAGAACGTTGTCGTTCGCGTATGCCTGCGATAACGAATTCGGAAATGACAGGAAAAAGCAAAAGCAAGGAGCGTGTGAGTTATACGCCTCTTTTTGTTCCATCTCTCATGATCGCTGTGACAACGATGTGCTTGCAGGCGCGTCCAAAGCCCTCAGCGAAGCGTCCTCTGTTGGAAGCGGTGTCGACCGGCGAGATGCGCTTTCGAGCTGCAGGCGACATTATTCACAAACTACTCTCAGCACGCTACGATGTTTGTTCCTCTTAGCCTCTCAAGAAGTCTTGTTTGCAGCGCTTCTCGGTCTGGTTCAAGCATCCGGTTGACCCGGTGCGAGACTTGGCGCCCAACTACTTCGATATCATCAAACATCCCATCGATCTCTCGACAATGCGCCGCAAGCTTGACGCGAAGCAGTACACCACTCCAGAGGATGTTTGTTTGCACAATCTCATCTGATACCCGTGTTCTAGATCTTTGACGATTTTCGTATCATGGTGCAGAACGCCTTGGTGTATAATCCGCAGAAGGATCATCTTGTTCATCGTGCTGCTTTGGAGCTTCAAAGCTACGTCAACGATCAGTTCGTTCTCTATTTGTTGCTGCAATATGCATACAGATACAAGCGTTTACCGGCTGAAGCGCCTGTGGAAAGTACGCCGCAACCCGCTCGTAGCAAGCCGTCGGAGCTGAAGACACCTAAGGTCGAAGCCGATTCTGATGTGAAGTCGACGCTGGCGCCCGGAATTCTGAAGCCGCCGACTTCCTTCATCGTGAACGAGACGCCGAAGCTGCCAGCGCCAGTCTTTCCGAAGATCTTCGCGTCTAATGAGGCAAAGCCGCCACCGAAGGACATGCCAGTTTTGTCGTCGTGCGCGGAACCGACACCGCTGCCTAGTGCCACTACGAGGAAGTCGAAGAATCCACCAAAGCTGAAGATCATGTTGAAGACGCCTGAAGCGCCGCTTTCATCCCCGCCAGCAGAGCCGCTAAAGCAAGAAATGAACGACGACGATCGCATCGACGAAATGCTTGCTGAGGTTGGCCAAGCTGGGATTCTCAAACGCAATTGTATCTCTAGGTGACAGCTGCTCAGTCTGTTCTCTGGCAACGGGCCGATGCTCTTACGGATCACATACGAGTAAGTCCAACTATCGTATTTGTCTCAAATAAACCGATTGCTTTAGGCCTTGCGTGTTTTGAAAGCCCGTCGTCAGGAGGCTCATTCCAACGAGACTGACGCCCCAACCTTGTCGAGTGTATTCCTTGCGGAAGTGATGCGGAGTCTCGAAGAGTGTAGGACTCCCCCGACTCGAAAGCGCGCTCGAGGTTTTTCAAGTTTTATTATAAGGGAGATCTTTGTAGAGCCTACGCCGAGTACGCCTCCACCGCAGCCACCGGCGAAGAAAAGTCGCGCGAGCACCGGTACTCGTCCTAAGGCACTGAAAGTCCCGAAAGTGGAGCCGCCGAGCACTCCTGAGCAAAAGGAAGCATCGCCTATCATTCCCAACGTCACCTTGCCCATCACAGAGAAGGAGATCAAGGTAAGCCGTGACTTTTGTCGCCTCAAAGCAATGCTTAGGTGGAGCCGGTTGATATGTTCTCGGACGACGATGAGGTTCAAATTCTGAAACCGCCGACGAAGATTCCTATCTCCATCATGCTCAAACCTCCGAAGATCGAGGAACCGAAGAAGGCCAGCACTGCCAAGCAAAAGAACAAGCGTCCGGCAAAGAAGTCGACGACTCCAGCCAAGAAAGTCAAAGCCAAGACGGTGACCGCGGCGGTACCCGAAAGTCGAAAGGATCGCAGCACAAGCTGGAAGTACGGCTACCCTTTCGACAGCGGTGACGAGTCGGCTGCCGTTCCTCTGAATAACGACGAGCGCCTGGAGTTGCGGGACAAGATTAATCGTCTGCCAAACGATCAGATGAAGAAAGTGGTTGGTTTCGGCTCTAAATGCTTTTTTATCTCACGACAGGATCGAAATATGCTGGTTGCAGATCGAGATTCTGACGGCTCGCGAGAACTATCAGGAGAACAGCGAGCTGAACGTGGACATTGACGGTCTCAACCCGGTGACCGCGCACGAAATTCTTGCCTACATCCGCTACTCCACTCGAAAGAAGAAAGGACATTTCAGTTAGTTTCTTGTGAGCTGAAATAACATCAGGTTTAGTTGCGAAGAACAACGAGGAGGCGCAGGCGCGCAAGAAGCAGTTGGAAGACGAAATCCACCATCTCGGTGGTCGAACCTCGCCGCGTCGTCGCGTGAACTTCGTCACGAGCTGTGTGTCGCCAACCCGCGTGGCGCCGTTGTCGGAGACGTCAGCCAGCGATCCCGACGACATGTCGTCCCAGTCGGACTCCGTCGACGATGAAGACTCTGGTAGATGCTAAAGTTATAGTTTTTAATAAAGTTGTGGTTGAAGATCTTGAGACCGGTGCTTCACATCACAAAGGCGCTCTCATAAGGGATGCGACTCCTCCATGGGAGTCGTCTTCCTCACTTCAAGGAGTAGCACCGCCAACGCCGCTGGCACCGCTGCTCACTCCTCCTACAAAGTAATTGCACTAGTAGTGAAGAGTGGTCTAGGTTGCTCGAGTTTTCGCAAGCGCCGGATATGGGAAATAACGCTCAGCAGACGGAGACGCCACAGAAGTCGGCCGGTGATCCGATGGAGCCTTTTAAGATTCCGAGAAAGAGCGGAACGAAGGCTACGGTCAACGCCATCGCAAAGAGAAAGTCAGCAAATCAACTGCTTGCAAAGGCTGAGAGTGAGGTTTGTGATCTTTTCAAGTTCTCAACGAAGGGTTTGTAGGCAACTGCGGGAAGGCGTCAGGCTCGTTCAAATCTCCCGACGATTGTGGTGCAAGAACTGCCAAAGGACGAGGAGAATGGTAAGTTAAAGTCTTTCAACTAAATGTTTCTGTATAGTTTCGCAGTTGCCGGAAGTCACTGCAGCTCACGAAATGGACTCAGGTGCTGAGAGTCGTGGAAAGTCACAAGGCAAGAACTCTTCAAAGAGTAAGAAGAAGGAGAAGAACGACACCGTAGTGACTATCCTCGACACGGTTTGTATTAGTGGAACGTTCGAGACGTTCTTTCAGTTGCTGCCAACGGAACAAGAGTTGGCCGAGAAGGAGAAGAGGGAGGCGGCAATGCGACAGGCGCTGGAGACGCAGGTTGCGCGGCAGAATTTGGATCAGATTGCTGCAGCCATCAACGAAGAGAGGGTTAGGCGCGCTGGCTTGACTAAGATTTGTAGAGGCGAAAGAATAGTGATGGTGGAGACGCGATCGTCACGACTTCGCGCTGCTCGGAGGGAAAGATCAGGCAGACGGGACCTTCGACGGGCACCGGACCAGCGCCTATGTACTTGGTTTGTTCATGTCTTGTTCTTGAAGCTGATTGTACAGATGGACAAACCGGCGTTTCCTTGTCTGCCCGTGGAGCCCTTGAAGACACCGCTCACATTCGAGGACATTCAGAAGATGCGTGAGAATGACCGTCGTAAGCGCCGCGAGGAGGTAATGAAGACGGAGACCTACACGGCCACCATGGAGATGATGGCGAACTTCGAGGCAAACTTGTCAGTTCGTCCATGATTCCTCTTCTTTCTGGATCCCACATATGTGTCTTCGTGATGTCCTATTTTAACTCTTTTTCTGTTCTCTTTGAATTGTGTTTCGGGATAATTCGTAGATGATAAGGATGGGAAGGTATTCAGTTATTTAGAGCTTCTTGGTGAGATATTGTCGCATAAGAATCATACTCTAACTGATTCTCATTCTCACCGAGAAGTCTTCGTTTCTAATTCTTTGTTATGCCTTAATTCATGTGTTTTGTGCTGCGTCCCTTTGTGCCCGCTTCATCGTTGTTGTTTCTTCTTTGGGGTAAGATGCGGACCCGAAGGGGATAGGGCTGCTTTTCGGAGACATGCTCGTCGTGTTTCATTGCACTAGAAGGAGACGCGGGTAACCGGCGAGTGGGAAGAGAGAAGGGCTTTCTCCATTCTTCCTCCACCACATTCTCTTCTCTCGTCCCTGCCCTTGTTCTTGCTGATCGCACTCACCGTTAGTGCTAGGGCCAACATCTCACATCCTGCACTGACCTTCTTGGACTTGAGTGCTTCTCCTATAAATCTTTCACAATAAATTTGTGAAAAGACAAGAGTGCAATGGACAATGAAGTGTGAGATAGGTAGTAGTGAGTGAAGAAAGGACAAAACTGCACGACGGGGCTCTTCTTTTCTAGTTGGTTTCGCAGCAGGGACCGTGAAGCGACTCGCGCATCCGGGCAAACCGGTACACGCCTGAAGTGACAGAGGGAGACGACGACCAGCCAGCCCCTCACGGCGCCCCTCTCCACGACGACTCCCCGTCGTCTTCCAGCCTCCTTCCTCCTTGAGAACTGGAGGATCGCGCCTCCTCGCCGGTTTCGAAGTCTTCAACTGAAGGAGAAAGGCGATTTGTATAGAGTTCGATGCATTCTATTCGAAGTCGACGTTCTAGGCAAATTGACGCAGGTCTTTGGGGGCACTGATTAAGGTTGTTGAAGAGGGAAGAGAGAGAGGAGGCATGGCGTGTGCTGGCAGGGCGGTGGCCGTGGCGGCCGCCGTCATCGAACCGGTCCCCGCCTCCGGGCGACGACGACCGATTCGGAAGAGGCGTCTCCTCCACAGAGAACGAGATGCGCGAAGCTCGAACTGGCCTCCTCGTCGCCCCGCGTCTCCCCCTTCTTGGAGACCCTCAAGCTTCCATCCTCCAAGCACCCCCTCCTCCTCTTGTCCGAAGTGGCCAAAGGAGGAGAAGACTGTCGAGAATGAGGAGACACGATGGTTTCACTTTTGTGGCTGGCCGGGGCAAAAGGGAATTCAGTTCCAGTTCCAAAGACGCGAAGGGGGAAGACGAAGGCGCTGACCGTTTTGGGTTGGCAGAAAAACAAAAATGTGTGGGGAAGGAGTGAGTGCGTGTCCATCTCGGCCAGAGGACAGTCGGCAAGAAGAAGAAGAAGTAGATGAGTCGACACAGTACTCCGCCCTCCTTCCTTCCTTTTTGACTTCTCTCCGAAACGAGGAAAAGGGCGAAGAAGACGACGGCGGCTCGTCACAGACTGCGCAGCCAGCTCGTTTTCTGGCATTCCGGGTGCTCCTCTCAGTGCTTGTTTCGGAGGAAGACGAGGCTTCACTAGCGCGACGCGCGCGGAGATGCGACCGCGACGACGGCCTTGAAGACGCGCCTGTCGCAGGAGGAGGAGGACGGCGGCCGCGGCGGCGGTGGCCGCCCCGACCGCATCCAGTTCCAGAGCCGGCTCCCCCTCCCGCCCTCCCCTCACAGCCATATCCGGACACGCGCTCGGCCGCCGCACCAACCGACCACGGACCTCTCCGCCGCCGCGACGTCGCCGCAAACGCCGGAGCCCCTCTTCAAGGCCCTTATTCGGTCCATTCTTGGTCAGTCGCTTTGACGAGCTTCTTTTGCTCTTTTGGTTAGCTTGAACTTGGAAGAAAGTGACAGGGGAAGTCTTAGAACCGTTATTAAGAGATGGAGCATTAATAGCAATTCCGCGTGGGGGGTTCAAGGATGTTCTTCTCTCTCTGAAGAAGACGAGAGCCGGGTTCCGACGGTCGACGATGAGTGGTCTGTCGTTCCGTTCTCCCCCGACTGTCGCTCGTCGGGCGCCCTCTTCGCCGGCGAGCACTCTCTCCTCTCTTCCCGCACACGTTTTCCCCTTCTCCTCCCTTCTCCTCTTCCGGCACACCAAGGGGAGACGAGCGACGTGAACCGGTCGCCCTCGCCGCCCGTCGCTCACGGCCAACGCCGCGCCCGGTCAGGGACCCCCTCGTCCTTCTTCTTCCGTCTCGGCCCTCCCCTCCCCCTCTCCCATTCACGTTCTTTCCCGGTTGACCTTGAGTCTGCAGGTCGTGGTCCGGCTCAGCCGGCTTCACCGGCATCGCCACGCTCTTGTTTAGGTCTCGCGTCTCTCTTTCCAATATAAACGGTTCGCGTTTCCGAAGCTCTCGGATAGCTTGTACAGCGATGACCGCCTCGTGGTGGATTGAATGATTGTTTACGAGGACTGTGAGCCCTCTCCCTCCTCGCTGCTCCTCCTTGCACCACATGCGAGGTGTGATCGCTTCTTTAATGACGGGATAAGCCGAGGAGAGATTGATCCCGACGACGACGAGGGGATTTTGGCTGAGCTCTTCAGATGCAAACGCTGCTTGTCTCCCTCAAATATTCTCGCTGCACTTTCTCAATGAGAGGAGTCGAAGCTCGACTCGAAGTCTCTTTGTCTTCGGTCTTTTACGATCCGAGGATGAGGCAGCAGCTGGAGACGCCTTTCATTCTTCGGATCTCTCTTCTCTTTCGCCTTCTTCTCTTCGCCTTCAGTCAGGGGGGAGGGATGAGCGCGCGCGGCACTCGATGACGTGTCCCCGTGTGGAGAGCAAGAAGAAGAAGACGAGAAAACATTTTGTGATTCGCCCGCTGCCCCCTTCTGCCAATGCAGGGCAAAAGTATCGTCGTGCTAATCTGACGGGGGACCATTCACACCCCACTTTGGCTCATCTTTTCTACAATTTCTTCCTTTGACAGTTTTTCTCTCTCCTCAAGCTAATATGACATCGGCCCCTCTCGGCCTTCGAGGTCGGGCTGTGAGCGGGCGATTTCAGCCGTTTCCGGACGTGGACGCGGCGGCGCCGCGCGATTCCGGAAATTCGTCCGCGTCGTCGGCGACCCCGGTTGCACATGAAATCTCCCTTCGTGCATGTCTTTCCTCCTTCCTCCTTCCACCTCCTCCTTCCCCTCTCCCTCCTCTTCCTCTTCCTCACCTTCCACCTGCTGCGCGTGCGTTTGCCTTGTAAACCTCTCCTCGGGGCGGCGGGCAAGCCTTGAAGCTGACACGATTGGAAAGGCGTCTTCCACGTCCTTCGTCGTCGGCGGCGGAAAACGGTGTTGGAAAGTGGGGAGCCGGTTGCGGCTTGTTTTCTTCGCAGCGGTGGCGACGACGACGGCCCTCTCCGCCACCGGGCACCCTTCGCCCCGCGCCGCCTGCCTCTCCCCCTCCTTTTGGCGGGGCGCTCTCCTTCTTCTGACGTGTGAGACACTAGCATGAAGTGGGGGGAATCTTCTTCTTCTTCCTTCCCCGACTTCCACTCTCTCTCACTCCAAACCTGAGCATGCACGTGACTTCTTACTAGAGGAGATCGAGTCAGACTCCTCTCTCTTTCGAAGTCTTCGAGTTGAGTTCAACTAGACTGCCGTAAACAACAAACATGTTCAATTTCCTGGAAGTCTCTTTGTCTGCAGGATTCTATTGAAGCAGTTATGCTTGCAAATTACCCCTCAGCTCTTCCCCTTCCGGTCGCTTTTTCCCTTCCTCTCCCCGCCACCGGTTGGAGGTCAGAGAGGCGACTCGACTGCGCGTGAGTCTGCAGGCAAATCCGATTTCGCGCACCGGATTTGAGGGGCGGCTGAAGGGGCGTGAGGATGAGGAGAAGGGGAGAAGGAGCAGAGAATGAACGAGGAGGATCTTCTTCTTCTTGCAGAGGGCGCCGCCGCAGCCGGGACAGCCGGGTCGGCGCTCGTTGCCTCGCCACGACGAGCGCCTTCCGTTCCGACTGAAGGCATGATCAACGGCGCCCAACCCGCCTTCAACGAACGCCTCATCCAAGAGGTGCGCTTGACGCGAAAAGCTCTAAGACTCTTACCGTAATCTCTTGCAGGTGAAGAAGCATCCCTCTCTCTACAATCATTCGAAGAGGTCCTTCACGGACACGGTCGAGAGATCGAAGATCTGGGATGAGGTCGCCGCTGCCATTGATCCTAATGTCTCGGGTAGGCAATAGAGAAAGAGACCGTATCTCCTGGTTTAGGGGAATTCGCGAAGAAGCGCTGGCTTCAATTGAGGGACCGATATCGCAAGGAGCTTAAGGTGGCCATCCGACAGAACTTCTCGGTGCCCATGCGATGGTGTTACTTCAACCATCTCTCGTGGCTCGATCCCTACCTCAAGGACAATCTGTAAGGGGAACCTCGCTTCTTTTGATGGAAGGAGATTTGAAGGTCTTTGGCAACACCGAACTTCACGACGAACGACGAGTTCTCGTTGCTCGACTCTCTGATCAAGACCGAGACAGACGATGGTTCGTGCAATTGAGATGAAGAGAGAAATGCCGGGTTTTCGTAGGTTTTGACGAGTCCGAGGACATCACCGTCAACTCGGGGCTGTCGGCCCTTCAGTCTGTTCTCGCCAGCACGGAACCAGCTGTCACCAATGGAGGCCATGATGCCTCTGTCTGTAAGTTTTATTTGAAGTTCCTAATGAGTGATCTCTTTAGTAGACGGTGAGGCATCAGGCTCTCCAGACTCGGTGCTCACTTCTCGCAGTGAAGACGTCGACGTCATCGTCCAGCACAGCTCCATCAACAACGACGACAATGAGTCGGGTCGGCACAAGGTGAGACTTTGTCCATGAGAGCACCGTGCTTTCTGTCTAAAGCTTTAGGGTCCTGAAAGATTTACTCAACTTTTTTAAAAACGTAAAGCTCTTCCAAAGATATTTATTTCAGACAACAGAGATGAAAGACGAGACGTTCCGATTTTTGCCACGCCACCTTCTCGGCGTCGCCTCGGCCTCCTCGCCGAATCGTCCACAAGCAGCATCTCAAAGTGCCAACACCAACGGTCAAAGCTCGACGAACAATATCGCCAAGCAGCTTCTTCATGTTAGTTACTTGTCTTGATGAAGAGAAGGAGAATTCAGGCGAATCGAGTGCTCGTGGATTGGGTCAACGACGAGGACATGCTCTATGCGAGGATCATCGGTCTTCGTCTCAAGAAGCTCGAACCGAAAAGAAGGAAACGAGTAAATTACAAATGAGAAGAGGCATTTCTCTTGTTCTTCCAGATTCGAACTCGTATCCTTGAACTTCTCGACGCCTCTGACGACGACGACGAGACGCCGACGAAGACGGCAAAAATGGAAATCAGCGCCTAGAAATGACCTCCTTCCACGTGGGCCGAGTGCTCTTCCCCCGGTTACAATATGTTTCACAAAAGGAGATTTTTCTTCAAAGTCTCTACCACTACCGTGTTTGCTGTGATATTCAACGCTTACAGCGAAGAAGAGCGTTCGTTCTATGAATGAATGCTCTCTTTGTTCCTTGAACAACATTTCTAAATATTATTATTACTTTTTTTTTTTTAGAAATTCTTACAATTAGTCGTGTGAATCTCTACATTGCGTTTAGTTCTTTCTAGGTTTTCTTCTTTTTTCCTTTTCCAACTTGTTTTTCATTCCAAGCGCACATTGTGATATCGTTCTTCCCCCTTGCCAGCCCTGCATT
>JAQIXL010000948.1:0-22701 GCA_034700245.1 Poikilolaimus oxycercus
TTCGCGACTTACTGACGAAAACCTTGAAAACTCGCGGACACGCATACACACGTAGCGGATTATATATAGTAAGGATAAGGTTAGAAGATTCTCACTTTTCCTCATCAACACAACTAGCATCTTCTCTTCGTCATTCTTGGCTTCCAAGGCTGTTCTTTGAAAAACGAGCAAAGAATGGCTCAGGGAAGACCTTTCAACGACCTCGACGCTTCCACAATCGCCTATCTACTCAGCTTCTTAGAAGCATCTGACGCTCTCCGTATGGTTCAAACGTCTTCGAGGTTTGGCTCACTCCTTTCGTTGAAAGCTCTTCCAGGCTCTTTGACATCTACAGTCGGTCATCAGGCATGCGACGATTCGATCTTGTCATCATGGACTACACTCAAAATGAGAATCTTCCCTGGAGGGTGAAGCTGGGCGATCGCCGTATCAACCAGGCCAAGAAGCCGCTCTTCGTGAATTTCGTCGAAGAGGACTTTGAGGACCCGGATTTCATACTCAACGATGGAGCCCAAATGTGCATGCGGGTGAAACTTCTCGAGGAGGATCATTTTCGGTATTATACACACAACATGGTACGACCGATATGGTCTTACAAGTTTGAGTGGTACAAGCCGATACCGACGCTGAAGTGTCATCTCAATGCCGGCCAAGACGAGCGCCTGGCGATGCTCATCCTCTTCAAGTTCCTTCAAGCCCCCTTCGTCCTGGATCAGCTCTTTCTGGATGAAGTCGATGCTCAAACAATCGACTTCTTCGCCAACCACCCATTGCCTCGCATCAAACAAGTTCAAGTTATTCCCAGCGAATTGGGGACGGAGGATGCGGTTCTTAGACTTGTCCAGGCGTTACCCCGAATCAAAGGACTGGTGCTGCGCGGCTCGAAGAGCAGCTTTTCGCCGGCTTTTTACGATGTTCAAGCCATTCTTGAGCTTGAGTTCGCAACTTTTGACGAACCCTGTCAGGCGGATTTCAAGAAAGTGAAGTGGCTGAATTTCCTGGAAACAGTTACACCACAAGACCTCCATCCCAGCCTCATGTACGAAGGAATTAAGGTGCTCACTGAGTGGAAAGAGGATAAGAGAGAAATCGACTTCTGGTTCTTCCATATATTGAATGAAGATGCTCAACACGCCAAGCAATTCCTCACCGACTGGTTCGACAGCGAGCCGGAAGACGAACAATGGGAATATACTCAGAAAAAAGAAGTCTTGAAGAGCAAATCGGGCAACGATTTGATAGTTAAAGTGCTTCGTACACCTTCGAATAGCTTTGAGATCGTGTTTGCTACCGCCGCCGAAGACGAAAAAAACTCGTGGTGGGACAATTTTCTCGACTCTTTTAGCACGCCTTGTTTTGAATCTTACAATTACAATTTTGGCCTTTGAATTTGTGTTTATTGATTTATTTTTAAAATAAAAGGTGAAAACAAATCTTAAATTAGACACAAAGACAAGTTAGAATCATCAGAAGAGGCACATGCTTGATGACCGACTGTAGATTTCAAAAAGAGAGCGAAAGAGAGAATGGAAGACTTACAGGGAGAAAGGAAAGTCTCACAAACCGAAAACCGTCGCTTTGGGAGTGAATGAAGCCGAAGGCCTTACCCAATGTTAGTGAGGAAACTCTCTTACAGTCAGTGGGGGATAAAAGAAAATACTGCACGCTGACTGAAAGAATGTGAAAAGTTCGTGGATTTTTTTTTCTTTGAGCCATTTTTCTTCTTGTTCAAAGAGAAACGATTCTGCCTTGTGAATCCTAGAATGACGACGAGACGACACTAGTCAAGATGTCGACCCGTGGAAAATTCTCTTTCAAACTTCTTCAAACCTTCTATCCTTGTTAGTACTAACAATAAGAAAGGAAGCGAGAAGCCGGTCGTGCTCGATGAGCGCCAGTCTCTCCTCTTCTTCCCTGAAAGAGTTGTTTCGCTTGAAATACGGTATTCCTGTTGTTGTTGTTTTACGCTTCCTTAATATTATCACGAGAAATAGCACGTCAATGTCCATGACGTGATGTTCGAGATTCAAATTTCGCGGCACGACCCTCCCTATTATCACTTTCTCAGGGGGGTCCCCAAAAGGGGGCAGAGGCGCTAAAAACGAGGAGGGCCAGGTCAATGGGCGGTTCTCTGCCCGCCATGCGGTCACTTTTCTCTTCATTCTCTTTGCTTGCTTGTGGCATCTCCCCTTGAGTCTCGTCTTCTGACGTAATTCGTAAGGTTCTAGTGAAAAGTCAAATAAGAAAACAAGATGTCGTCGAGCTTCGCCGAAAATCGTCTTTCTGCTTCGAGTGATGACGAGTACGAAGTGGTGTCCGATTACGAGGGAAACGATTCGGGTAAGTTATTTTTCAAAATTTAATTTAACTGGAAAACCCTTTAGACGTCGAGAGCCACGACTCGGTGATTGACTCGGACGAAGAGGTCTCTTCAGAGGCGTCGGTTACGGTAGGAAAAAAGAGAATAAAGAGATCTTTTAGGATTCTGAAAATGAGGACTCGTCGAGCAACTACCGCGAAGAGCCTCCTCGTTCGGATCCGGCGGCTGAAGTTTGAGAAATTCACAAAATTCAATGAAACTAATCGATCAGATTCAACTCCTGAAGCGCAACAATGCGGCCCTCGAGGTTGCGCTAACGAATGCGGAGACTCATATCGAAGACCTGGAGCAGCAAGTCGAAAAACACTCTCGTAAGGAGGCGCAGCAAGAGGCAGCTTTGAAGAAGGTACGAGGAAAAGTTTTTTGGGTTTTTATAAAAGACTGATTTTAGTCAGCGGCCGAGTTGCACTCCGCTCAAGTGTCGTTGAACGAGCTTCACCACAAGTTTGGCGATTGCCAGTTGGAGATCAATAACTTCCAGAGTGTAATAAAATACACCAACAGCAAATATGTACAAAACTATTTAGTTCCACGGTCGAGAGCTCCTGAAGCGCGAAAGTGAACTGGCAGCCAGCATGGCGGTTCTGAAGATTGGGGCCAGCACGGCGGAGGAGAAGGCGAAGTTGCTCCAGGCCGAACTAGACAAGGCCAAGAGCGACGTTCTTGCTCAGCGTAAGAGCAATTAAACGAGAAACACGTTTCAGGTGAAATCGCTGATTTCTGGCGTGCCCAGTACAATCAGCAGTTCCAGCAAATCGAGGGCGTTCAGCAGCAGGTATAATTATTTTTTGTTTTAAAGTTAAAAAAATGAAATAAAAAAGTAATTTCCAGGTGGCGCAACGTGAAGCTGAGATCATTCGCCTTACGCAGCTGCTCGCCACGGCTCGTCCCTAAACAGTCATTGTTGTATGTGCAAGTGTTAGCGTGAAGAGAGAATAAAGTTGTGAAGAAAACACTAGTAAGAAATGCTAAATGAGTGCTGTTAGAATTCTCTCAGCGAAGCGGCGAAATCAGAGTAAACTCACTGAATTCCATCCGTTTGCTAGTTGCTGCGTCACTTTGTTGGACTCGCCTCGAAATCATAAACAACCATTTTGCAATAAGATATGTTGAAGGCTTATTTCTTCAAAGGTCACCTCACACAAAACAGAAGAACAACAACGTTACAGATTGAGATCGTTTTCGTCCTTGATGATAATTCTCGGAATTCCATTGCGGAACTGTTTCAGTCTCTTGATTTTGTGCTTCAATAATAGGCTTCTTCCGTCTTTCGCCCTTAGACGGTACTTGTCAAATTCAATTTTCTCAAAATCCACAGGCAACTTGGATTTGAGTTGATTAATCGAAAACTCGAACTTCCGTGAAAAGAGTAGAAAATCGCTGATTCGACGTTCTCCCGTTGCCCACTGAAGGAGAAGTTGACAAATGCCTTCAAGAGTCACACAGCTGAGTCCTTCAATCAATTGACCTCGCTCCCATTTTGTTGACAACAGCAACTCATCATCCACTGGCTCGATTTCTCTTGCAATTCTCTTCTGCCACTCGAACGAGACTTCTTTCAAGCGCATAATGGCCGGATGACGATAGAAGGCATTCGACGCCTCGCTGTCTGCACGCATAATAAGTCTTTCAATGTTCGGTACTAGCTCGAGACCGCAAAGAAGGCTCTTCTCGTACGGGAATTTGTTTCTTGTAAAATCCTCGCCAGAACGCTCAGTCGGAAAATCGCATTGATATATGATGGCATTCAGCGAAGTTGGAAGAAGCTCTGCCATTTCATGAAACACATAGCCGGGTAGGTCCGTGCGCAGTGAAGTCGGCGAGAAATGGTTGAAAATGCGTCGAAATAGCACGGGCAGCGTAGCAATGATGTCCGGCCAGGTTTTTGCGGTCTTCGGAGGACGAAACGCAGGTGAGCCATGTTGATATTGACGCGCTAGTCTTTGAAAGGTGAAGCCGTCCACAGGCCACGGCTCGTAACCATCTGATCGTGTAGTCCTTACGCATCCAGATCGTTTAAAGACCGGTTCGTGTATAAACCAGAGGAAGCAACTCTCTACTCCTCCGTCTTCGTCGTGGTAGTCCTTTTCAAAATCCACGTAAACTTCACTGTTCTCTTTCTGTCGAAGTCGATTGCCGCATTTAAGAAGAAAGGAGTCGAATACACGACTGACTGAGTGAAGGCGAATTAGTTCGGATACATCGAGAAGAGCGAAAACATAGACGAGCACTTGCTCGGGCAAGTCGAAAAGCCTAAAGAGGAGAAAATAAATAAAGACCAGTTGGAAACCTTGACTTGTTGCTTCTTCTGTCCCTTATCAAAGGATGCACCATGGAATTTGAGCTCTGAGCGATCACTGAAAGGAATTTTTACATTGAAAAAGAAGTAAACAAATAGGGCATTGAAAACAAATAAAGTTGGCTTGCAGAGCAGCAGTCAGAAAGAGCTGTCGCTGCCCTAGCAGATCTCTGAGAGAGCGTGAGACGACGAGGGAAGGCACGTCTTTGAGAGCGAAGCGAGTTGTGAGAGACACAGACATCGAAGGTCTGGATTCACACAAAAGAACTCTGTCACTGACCATATACAAGGCTCTCTCTTTCTTTCTAGCAATTACACAAGTTGTATCCCTGAACACAACCGCAGTACAATCTACAAGCTGTGGCTGACATGAGAGATCAGTCAGACCTACGAAATAGTCTCTTTGCACCGAACTGGTAATCAGATAAGGTGACTAACAATAAAACACAGCAATTGTGACTTCGAATGTCTCCGTAGTCGATCATGTTCAACACTGTGTGCACTGAAACGTTCTCATATCGTGAACTGCCACCAAACGTTTTTTGGTTTGTCAAGAAGATCGATTTCATCACGTGGCATCACTCGCGCGCGCCTCTTCCAAAGAAAGTATTTAGCACCTCTTTCAAAAGGATCTTTGGGCATGAGCACGGTCTTTCGACTTCCTTCTCCCTCAACTATCTTTCCTTTTAGTAAAAACTTTGCGGATTGTTTGTTCTTGTCTTTTCAGAGAAACCGCCAATGTCGTCTCACACCGAAAGCGAAGACGAATTCGAGGTTGTCGGCCATTTAGCCACCGCCCAGAATCCTCAAGACAACTCCGAAAAAGAAACCCCAATCCTCTCCAACGACGAGTCTTTTGTCGATGAGAAGGTTTGCTTGGAAGCCCAACCTTAAAGTCTGGCCATTCAGGCTCTCGAGCAACTTGTGAACAATATCGAAAAGGTCACGATTCTCAAGGAAGGTCCGTCTTCTTCATTCGTTTCTAGATGAACAAGTTTTAGAGGGCGACGAACTGCATAGAGACATTGGCCACCTTCTCAAAACTCTTCGAGCATCTCCTGATGCTTTGCTCTTTCTCGACGCTCCCGATCCGCTGTTGCTCAACATTCCGGTAATTTCTTCTGACAAACAGAAATTTAAGGACTATGAAACGGTCGTTAAAGAGTCGATGGACTTGGAGAAAATGGCCTCAAAGTGGAAGTCTGGAGCTTACAAGAAGATCGAGGACTTCAGCGAGGACTTCAATTTTATGCTCAAAAACTACTTTACACATACACGCAATCCCGAGAACAGTCAAGCTACCGTGATGGTGAAGAGGGTGAGGCCTTTTTACGAGGTGCAAGCTTCTTCAGCTCGACTTGCTCTTCGAAACGGAAGTGAAACGTCTGTATTGTGATTTCGAAAGCGTGTCACACAACCACCCCAACATGAAGACAGTTTCACCGGCCGATCAGAAAATCAATGCTCTCGAGGTTCGCTGCAAGTCGTCTCAAGAACCATTTTTCTTCAGCAAAAACTAGCCATCGCAAGAGAGATCCTTCAACAGAAGCAAGAAAGGGAGAAGGAGACCCTCGAAAGTTATGTCGACAATCAAGGTTTGTGCTTTTACACAAAATATCTCGTTGCAGTTCGAGTGAGCAACTTCTGGCAAGCCGAATGCGAGAATCTTCAGCAACAAGTAAACGATCTTGAGAAAGAACAAACTCTTGCAGATTGTCGATCGTGACTGTGAGATCGTGAGCCTTCGAGAGCGTGTTGGCGAACTTCAACAAATCATCGAATCGCTTCAGAACGAATAACGGTGAACTGTACCCAACCGCATTTCTCAAATCGTTCCTTTTATCGAAGTTCAAAATCGCATCCGCTTGAGAGAATAAATACCTGAAACGATGGTTGCACTATGCGACCTCTTCAAAAAATTCATAATTGTGGCCCTAAAGAGGGCCTTTTGGTTTGTCTCACCTCGGTTGTTCAACCGAAGAACTCGGCGATCGTCTGGATGAGAAGCGCCTCGAACTCGATAAGACGAACTTCCATGAAGGCCAACGCCGCGAGCGTCCACTCGTCCTGTGGCTCGTGGTGAATGAGATGCTCGACGATCATCGCGTAGTCGAGTATCGTTGCCTCGAGGGCCGCGATCTCGGCCTCCATCTCTTCGTCATCCATTGCTTACCAAAGAATGAAAGCTGAAACTGAACCGAGAGCCGGCTAGCAGCAGTGGCACTGTCGCGCCGGGTTCCTCAATCCAAAAACGTGTGCTAAAAATTGAACAATCTTGAATGAAGCTCACTGTTTCATTTGCTGAATTTCTGCTAGTTCCTGGTTGCACGACAATAGTTCGGACGAAGTGTGCCTTCCAAAAACAAGAGACACCATGTCTCTTTGGTGGTTCACGTGTGGCCCTAAAGAGGGCCTTTGGGTTGGTTTCTGGCAGTTCTTGCTTCGGTCTTCATCCTCCGGCTCGCGCTTCCATTGCGACGATCATCTGCGTCAACTCGTCGATCCGCGCGCGTAGCTCGGCTTCATCTTCGGCTATGACGGCCACGACGACGCCGATGAAGGCATCGCCCGGGAATTCTTGCACGAGTCGCTCGACTACCCAGCGATAATCGTCCAAAATATTGACGAGAAAATCGCGCTCGGCGCGCAACGCTCGTGCTGCCATAACTGCTTCACTCCAAAGGGCAACATGAACGTCCCTTTGACCGGTTACTTACTCGCACCGGGTTTACGCGTTGTTTGCGAAGAAAAACTGTAAGCAATTCATTCGCCCTCTATACATTGTTTTTGCAAGGAACAATCTTGATGAGTACAAAATAAATAAACACAAATTTGTACTCTAAATCGTAATAAAAAGGATCTCAGCAGATGAAATATGATTAGTTCGGCGTGAAGTGCTCATCAAAGGGCGACGGGGGCGGCGGCGGCGGCGGCGGTGCTGCGCGACGTCGCTCGCTCAGCTTTCGGCGCTCCTAAAAGTCGATTTCAAGCGAAATAAATAGGAAAACGACGAGCTATTGACTTACGCGCAGCAAACATGCGAATCTTTTTGCCGAAATTCTCCGCGTCTTCGATGGTCTGCGGCAGAGGAGCACCGAGAGTCTCCGGTAGGAAGAAGGTCGCCAAACCCGCCGAGAAACTCATGCCGCCCATAATGATCAGTGGAAGAACTCGAGAGTAACTGCCCTGAAAGTTTTTTGATTATTTTCATTCTCAAAAAAGGTCTACAAAAAAGCTTACAAGAGCCACAAGATGCGGAGCAAGAAGAAGTCCTGAGCCGGCGACCATGGACGAGAGACCCATTCCCAGGGCCCTCACAACTGTTGGATAAAGCTCTCCGGCAAAGATATAAATAACTGCAAAGCCGGCACCAACGCCGAATTTTCCGATAAAAGCCAGTGAGGCGACGATCCAGGGGGCTTCTGCAAGGAATTTTCTCAAAACAGCAAGAAGCAACCTTTTGGAGGTGGCGCAAACATCACCGAGAGGCAGGCGATGCCACAAAGCAGCATAGTCGAAGCGAGAGTCCACCGTCGGCCGAGGTTCTGAAGCATCGGCCAGACAACGAGATACGACGGCAGCTCGACAACTCCGAGGACAATGAATGACACATAATCGTTGAGTGGAAGATTAGAGATATTGAGGGTGAGACCGTTATAGACCGTCGCGCTGATGACCCTGAAACATATCTTTGCCTGAAAATCTAAAAGACCAGATATAGGAGACGAGGAGAGTCTTCTTGCGGAGGTTGGGGAAACGGAAGAGGTCAAAGACGTTGTGACGATCGACGTCCTCGGCTGTTACAGATGCTCG
The DNA here is from genome assembly GCA_034700245.1 of Poikilolaimus oxycercus. Lineage (NCBI taxonomy): Eukaryota > Metazoa > Nematoda > Chromadorea > Rhabditida > Rhabditidae > Poikilolaimus > Poikilolaimus oxycercus. The sequence goes on from JAQIXL010000948.1 coordinate 8,493, forward strand.
ACGATTTGAGCGCAACTGCAATTTTCCAATAAAAAAAAATAAAAAATAACCATGACAAGAAGTTGCTCCACGTCGACGTCCTTTCGTCCATTGATTTTTGCAATTCGACTGAGGATTCGCTTGGCTTCCTGATATCGACCAACAGAGACCAGCCAGCGCGGCGATTCGGGCAAGAAGCTGAATTTTCCTTATTTACGTTTTGTAAACTTACAAAATATAAGAGAAAAGCAGAACGAAAGGCGCATTGCAGAAAAAAGTGAGCATTCGCCAACGACGAATGAGCATTGCGACGACTCCCAGCAGGGCCATGGCCGCTCCGAAGAAAAGCGAAATCATCAAGCCCGAGAAGATTCGACCAGAACGGCCCATGAACTCGATGCCTAATCATTTTTTCTCGTAAAAGACGAGCTAAAACGAACTGATGATGAAGGGAATTTGGAAAAGCGCCGGAAAGGGCAATCCGGTCAAGAAGCGCATGACCGTGAAGGCTTCGACCGATCTCACAAAAGAGTTCACCGTCCCAGCCAAGACTAAATTCGTCAAAATCAAGAAGAAAGAGACTCGACGGCCAAATCTGAAACTTATTTTCTCCTGGCAAGCCCCAAACTTGTCAGCTATGTAGCCGTAGAGGATGTTGCCGATAAAGGAGCCCATGTAAAACGAGGTTGACGTTATCTCAATCCAATTCTTTCGGTCGCACACCAAGTTGAACTGTAAATATTTGTAGATTTTAGATAGTTGAAAGCAAAACAACCTCAGTGACAAGAGTATCCAGGTAGGTGGTGTTATCGTACACCCATCCATCTTGGCACGGAATCATCGTCGCATTGTCTCGTGGAAAGAATCCTCGAGGATAAGTGTCGACTTCAGTTTGATTGAATTGCAAACATCGGTCTATCGCCTCGTCTTCTGTATGTGGAAGAAGATCCTCTCGGCCAGGCGGGATTCGGCAATGATGAGCCGGCTGCCCAACAACGAAGGGCTGGTTGAATGCGGAGAAAGCCGATGGCAACGAGGCCGGTAGGCAGATTATAAAGAAGAACACGATTTGATAAGTGCCGAAGTCGCCAACCTTCAATTGCGCTTTGAAATTGGAAAGGTGAAAACCTCGGCTAGTGCTGCATCGAAGTCCATGTTCCGCGCGGCGGACAGCAGAATCTGGGCGCCGAAATCCACTAGTTGATCCTGATTATTGGTTTACATTAAGCGGTAAATAATAAACAAACCATGATTGAAGAACCTGGCTGGCTTTAGAAGGCCTGCAAGCCGAAGGAAGAGGAGTAGAAGAAGGAGAAGGAGGAAAATAAATTGAGGGAAGCGAGTCGCTCCTGGGAACACTCTTGACGGGGCAATCGCGCCGCGAGTCGGCTTGCCTCGTCGACGTACTTGAGTTGGGATTTTCCGTTTAGCGGCTCGCGAAGTCGACGGCAGCGGCAAGCCGTGCGGGCGCATAGTAGGAATGCCATCATCGTCATGTGCCAGGCACGGAGGAGAGTTGTCGGGCTAGAGTTGTGGATGCTTCGCTTTCAGTAGAAAATGGCATGTTTGAAAAGAAAACATCTGTATGGACTGCAGCGTTGTTCGACGATGTCTCGGGTAAAATCTCACCCTCTCAACTTGTTAAGAACCGTCATGCACCAGGCGAGTGGCGCGAAAGCACTGATAAGGTCGCTGCTCGCGCGTCTGTCTCGCGCTTCCTTTCTCGTTGGCAAGACAACGGCTTCGACGCCTTGACGTTGGAATCGATTCGACAAACGTTTCTCTAATATCTTTTCTGCGCCGCGCTTTATTTTCAGTGCCATACAAATATGTTCTCTTGGCTATTCATTTGAGGATTTCAATTTCGGGACGTTGCAGTAAACTATGGAAGATCCGCCTCGATCTAGCAGCAATGAAGACTTGGAAGACGAAAATGCATCGCTGCGTCAAAGAGTTTGCTCGTCGAGCTGAATCATTTATTATTTCTAGGTGATTGAACTTGAAACGGAGCTAACGAAGGCACAAACAATCAAGGAAAATCAGGATCACATGATTCAGTTTGTGAGTTAAGCTTCTTTATTTTTTTGAGTTGCCATTTGTGTTTCCAGCATGAAGATCAAGTCAAGCGGCTCAAACAAGACTTCGCCGCTTTGGAGGTCCAACCTGAGAAACAGAATTCCGCATTAACAGTACGATTTCTTTTACTTTGTTGATAAATTTCTCTACAGAAACGAATCATGGAACTTGAACAAGGGCTCACCATCAGTGAAATGAAAAATATCCAGGTAGGCGGGATTCAATCCAAACGTTTCCGCTTTCAGCTGAACATCGGCCAACGAGACGCTGCAGCGAATCTCTCAGTTCAGCAAACGAGACATCGGACTGAAATTGCTAAGCTTAGGAAAGATTACGATCTCTTGCTGGTGGAGCTTGAAAATGTCGAAAAGGATAATGAAGAGGTGCAATGATTCTTCCACGCAAAGAAAAGAACTTTAGTTATCTTCGAACACAAAGCGGCTGCAACAAGCGCTTGTTGATTCCGAGCAAGTGCTCGAAAAACGCTGTGCCGAGATTGATAAACTAAAAGAATTGCTAAATCGCCACGAAGCCAAGGAGAGCGAAATGATCGCATTTATGGAGAAACTTGCAGCGGTCCGTTTTTCTGCCCATTCTTACGATTACTCAAGGTCGACCTGAAAGCCACAAGACAAGCAGACCGTGAACAACAACTTCGAAACGAAATCAAACAGCTTGAGGAGAGACTGACTGAGAGAGAGCAGTTATCAGAAAAGGTTTGAGTTCAGAATTTTGAAGAAAAATTGCATCATGCAGCAAGCTGCTGAGTTGAAGGAGACAAATGAGATTCTTGGCGAAACATCGAAAACACTTGAGGAAAGAAATCGGAGAATGAAGCAGCTTGAGGCAACGCTTGAGATACACAAAGCGAAGAACTATGAACAACAAGAGGAGCAAGAGGCTGTAAGTTGTCTTTTGACATTTCCGATCGGTTTCTGAAATTTAGGCCAAGCTCGAACTAGCTCGTTTGAACAAAGCGCTAGAAGAAGCAAAGTTGATTGTACAAGAAAAGATCGACTACGCCCATAGTCTTGAAGGACTTCTTGCTAAGCACGAGGCTGATAACTTTCAGGCACTCGCAGAACAGGTTGACTTCACTTTTTGAAAGATGGACTCGAAGTTTTAGCGTGGTTTTGAACTCGGTCAAGAGCTTGCGAAGAATCGCAAACTGGAAAAGGCCTTGAATGAGGCAAGCATTATTCCCTTTTTATGATTTTCCTTCTTTTTTTTTTCTCAGAGAAGCACCGAAGTTGAAAGGCTAAACACGGCGCTAGACGCTGCACAGAGTGCAGCTGCAAAATGGCGTACTAATTCCGACACATTGGAAGGTGTTCTTGCACGACATGAAGCAAGCAACTTCCCGAGTCTTCTTCAAAAAGTTTGCGAAATATTCGACTGAAACCCTAAACGTTCTAGCGTGAATCAGAACTAGCCGAGGCAAATGGAAAAATTCAACAACTTCAGGCAGCATTGGAGTTGGGCTTTAATAAGAATCTCGAACTTCAAAGAGTCTTGAACGAGGTAAGCAAACTGGATGGATTCTTAAATAATTTTTTAGCGCCACATCGAACTTGAGAATCTGAGGAAATCGCTAAGAGAAACCGAGAGGATTGCGAAAGATAGTCGCGACCACGCCGACAGACTTGAAGGCGTTGTCGCCCGACTTGAAGCAAAATTGTACAGCAACCAATAAAGGCATTTTGATTGTTTCCTGTATAAAAAAGCACTCTCTTGAACTACTATTTCCCGATTGTTAACTCTTTACGGCTGCAAGAATTTCTTGCGAAATACAGTTGTTGCAGATTGATCGAAACATTCTAGTCTCAAGAACTTACAGCCTGCAAGTCGACACAGACACTGCAAGAATACTTACAAATGCCCCCTCCCCTCATGGATTGCGAAACAGACCCGCGCCACGTTTTTTGTTGACGAGAATGCAGGTCGCAGCGCGTGTGCGGGCGTCCCCTCGGCGGCCACGAAATTCTTCTCTTCACCCTCTCTCTCTCACAGCCTGATAACAGCCTGGCGCTGCCCAGCTGAGGGGAGGCGACGTGCTCGGCGCTGTTAACACCTGGAGTCTCGACCTCCTCTTCTCCCTCCATCTCAGTCCACTCTTCTCATAAGTAGGGCACGATTACTCTCCGTTGATGGTTACCTCGTTCAGTTTTACTTGAACCTTTTTTTTATTGTTTGTCGAGCCCGGTTACTTGCTCCAGAAGTCCAAGGTTCTTTCTCTTTTAACAGAAAGCTGTTGTTGATAATCGCAAAAGCAATGTCCATTGCCATCGTGAACCGTTGTGGCATTGAAGTGCTAAAATCCACGATTTCACGAAAATGCGGCCTTCTCCCGGGTGACATTGCGAAACCGCGCCGCCTTCGCGAATCGACCATTTGCAACGGTGACGAGACCACAAAAGGCATTTTGTAATCGTGGCCGCGCCTTCTGTTTCCACATGCTTATTCCCCCTTTTCGCCTCAGTCATGTTCTGGCTTTAGAGTTGCGATCAAGATGTCGGACCTTGACAGCGAAGACGAATTCGAGAAGATCTCTGCGGATTCCATCCCAAAGTCGCTCTCGCCAGAGGCTCCACAGCCTCAAAGCAACTCGGTGCAGGCGCCAAGCAGCGTGGTTGTCGAAGAGGAGCGTGCTCCAGTGGAGAATGAACCGGTAATTTAACTCAGCCTGATCTCATTTGCCAGGCCAAGACGTCCTTGCACGAGAAGGACGAGACCGATGATCGCTCTCTGCTAGCCACTATCAAGGGCCGGGAAGTACATAATGCCGCTCTTCAGCAACAGGTCAGCTAGTAGAAGCTTCACCAGCAGTTTTAGATCCTCTACCTAACGGCCCAACTTCTCGAAAGCAAAAACGCGAATGCCGACCATAAGCAAATGAAGAAATTCGTGAGTTTACAACCACGAAATACAAATAATTTTGTAATTTTTAGCAAGCCGAAGAAATCCAGAAGCTCAACCAAATGATCGTGGCTCTCGAGAACAAGGCTGTCGATCAGAACTCTGCTCTTCTAGTAACTTCTTTTTTTGTAAAACAAATTTTGATCTTCAGAATCATATCACTGAGCTTGAGAAGGAGCTGCATGAAGTGAAAAACAACACAAGTGGACAGGTTTGAAAAAACCTGCAATATTTATTTTCATAAACTTTAGCTGGACACTGTTCAAGAAGACGCCGCCGAGAGGCTTAAAACGTTGAAGGAGGCTTATCAGAAGGAACTCGACACGCTTAAGCGCGCCTATGAGGCGAACAGGAAGAAACTCGACGAGGCTGAGGAGATCATTGAGGAGGTAGACATTCTCAAACTGCAAACAGAAAGCTTTTCAGCACATCGACGACATTGCCAAGCTGAAGAATGCTTTGTCTCAAGCCCAACAGGCACTTGAAGAACGTCGCGATCAGGCGGACAAGGTTGAAGACTTGCTGGCTCGTCACGAGGCACAAGAGCGCGAAGCGGCTATCGTCACTGCAAAGCTCAGCCGGGTATGAAACCTTCCAACATGTTACCAATCCGAAATCTTAGGCTGACTTCAATGCAGCCGAGTGGGCCAACCGTGAACGACAGCTCTTGGCCGAGATCAAGAACCTCGAGGACATCGTTGCTGAACACAGTCACATGCAGGCGCTTGCTGCCAAGGTTCGCTTGCTTCTCAACTGTGGACGTAGAAATTTAGCGTGAGGCAAAGCTGAACCAGACTCAAGAGATGCTCGAACGAACCCTGAAGGCGCTGGAAGAGAGGAATGTTGAACTGCATCAAATTCACGCGGAGCTGGATCTGGAAAGTTCCAAGCGCGGTGAATTAGAGAAGACTCTGAACGAGGTTGCCAATTTCAAATTTGCAAACTTAAAAAATTCAGCGCGATATTGTTGATACTCGCAAGACTTCGGCATTGAAGGGACGCGAGGCTCAGTTGCTTCGTGAACTTGAAGAAGTGAATGCGAAGCTTGGCGATCAAGAGCAAGGCCTGAAACAGGTTGGAAAGGCTCTTCAATGAAAAAAATTTTGCTTTAGCGTGACGCCGAGATTGCGCGTATGAAGAACTCGGCCACCCAACTTGGTGCCGCTCTACAGCAGCGAGACCGCGAACTAGAGAAGGCTACAAAGGGTCTGACCTTGGAGCAGAAGACCAACGCCGAGCTGCAGAATGCCGTGAAAGAGGTTGGAGATCTTCACACAAAACATAACGTCGCTCTTTAGCTTCGCTCCACGGAGACGCAGAAGAACCGCGAATTCGCCGAGCGCGAACGTAAACTTCAAGTTGAGATCTGCACGTTGAAGGAGAGAGTGGCGGGTGCGGCGGCGGGCGGCAACGCTCATCAAGCCGAACTTCGACAGCTACAGTAAGCTATTCAAAACTTTTAGAAAAAATCTTCAGGGCCACTCTTCGTGAAAAAGAGGAACTCATGCGACACCTCAGCGAGTCGTTGAACGAATACGTGCAAGATCATCAGAATCAACGTTTGTTATCTTCCCCACAAATTCTTATAAAACAGGCGAAATGACCGATTTTTGGCGCAACCAGTACCGCGAGCAAGAAGAGATCATTCGTGGTCTTACCGGCGGTCAGGCTCGTCCTCGTGCCCATCCACGCCAGAACTAGCCAGCTCTTTTCGTTCTTGGAACTTTCTTGCTTTGTAAAAAGAGCTCTTTTCTCTCGTCACCCTTCCGCCATGTCAATAGTGTGTTTCTCTACCTGAATAAATAAGTCTTCTTCCTGTGCTTTGAACCTTTTGCTTACTCAAGATGCTCTCGAGTGCTTTCCACTCCCCCGACGCCCTCTTTGCGGCCTCGTTGATCTCTGGGAAGAAGTTATCGACCTGAGTGTCGAAGAGGAGGAAGAGGTCCCAAGTGGCCTCGGCTTAGCACCTTCTTCACCTAGCACTGAGCCGGCCTCGTGATATTCGAATTGTCGAGCACTCGGAGTGGCCGAGGTGCTAAGAATGTGCCAAGTCGATCTTCGGTGTGCGAAGAGTTTCCTTTTCTTCCCCTTCCTTCTCTCTGTCCTCTGCCTCCTCTCTCTTCTTCTCTTCCTTCCTCCTTTTTCTCGCCTAGACTTGAAGGCGCGTAGTCGTGTTGCTGTGTCAACCTGTTCCTCTTTGCAGTCTTTCCCTCTTTCTTCTCGTGTGACGCTTTTCACGTGCTTTGTGTTCCAATTGATTTTCGAACTCTCATATGTTGAACGTCGTTTAGCTTCAAGAAAACTTGCAATGGAGGAAGAGATGAATACAGCCAGTGATGAAAACTTCGAGATGATGTCACCGCCGCGACTCAACTCTAATGGTTTGGCTCTTTTCTGCAGCTCGAAAGCAAACAATTATTTACTCAAGTTTTCTGAAATAATAAAGGCGATTTTTTCAGACCATCAAGGATCATCGTCGTCCTCATCGAGTAGCCAAACTCAATCCCAACAGCCAAATCACGAAGTCGACCTGCCCAGCGAGGAAGTCACGAGGTTCATTAGTCGAAAACCATGCCAATTCTAACTTTGTCAGAGAAAGCCAAGAAGGAGGAGATAAACTCGGACCACTGTACGTGAATACAAACGAGCCATGGTTAGGCTCGATGGAGGTGCTGGACGGCTTCGCCGAGGACAAGGTCAAAGAAGAGAAAATCCGCGAATTCGTCGAGACGGCGATCGCCACCCAGCGTTCCGACAACCAGCAGTCTATAGAGGACCCCGAGAACCAATCTGGAGGCTCTTCGCCATCGAAGATGGACCTCGAAATACCCGATGATGAATGTCCGGATATTGAGTAGCCGACGATCTTGTTGTTGTTGGTTCTGTGAATTATTATATTCTCAACTTTTTTATTGGATTATAAGAAAAAGTTTTGAAACGAATCGTTTTGAACAAAAACTATAAGACTCCGCATCAAGATGACGTCAGAGGAACTTGAAGAGAGGCGTCGCACGTTCTCGCCACCCTCAAGACGCTGTTCTCTTTGACAAGTTCACGGAAGTGGAGAAAAGAGAAGGAGTGAGGAGTGAGAGAGAGAAGGTGGAGTGAAAGGACTGCAAGGGCCACGTGTACCTATGCGTCTCATACAATATCAGAACGATTAATGAAAGGGAGGCATCTCTTTCTCGCCGTCCCGCCAGATGATAGAAACGTGGCTTGCCTGCAACGATACACCCCTCCTCCCTTTTGAAGGTCGATGCGTTGAACGTTGAAGATCGTAGTGCGCCTTGTCATCGCCATGCAAACATTTTCCTGGCGGCATTCCCAAGAGCACTTCCTGCTTTCGGTCTTTGAGTTTATGCGAGTGTGAAACTCAGAGTCCTTTGAACGAAAGCAAACATCCGAATACGGGAACGAATTTTTAAGAATAAATTTTAGCGAGCATTTCGAGATTTGTCTTGCAGATTTTCAATGCGTTTCTAGATAGTCAAAAACTGGACGCCAAAAGATAGCGAAAGTAATTCGCCGCACTTGAGGATTTCCTTGCATGATTTTTGATGTGTTTCTCGATTTGTGGAAGTTGAATGCCGAAATGAAGTAGCATTCTTTCAGCCATCACGGGTCGTTTCATGTTTTGTTCTCGCGCCCAATACCTCTGAAGGTAAGCCATCTTCTCTCGAACTTCTCCTCTCTCCTCTCTTGTTCATTGAGGCGGACGAGTACACTGTTCATCAACTTCCGCGTCTCTCTTCTTACCTAACGTCAACAAAAACCATGAAAAACCCGTCGCTCATTTAAACGCAAGCAGAACAAAGGTGAGCGAGATGTATCACCAAGTGCCATACAGGTATGCTTCACGAGACTTTCAAGTGAATACTTGCAACTGCAACGACAATGTGAACTTTTCATGCTCCATTGTTGTTTCGAAAATTGGAAGTTTTTAAGAATCTGAAACTTAAAGGCTTTGACCATCATACAAGCTCCATTTGAATAAAGTCAACCGAAAAGGACGACACCTGCTAGCTGTCGACTGCTAGCCTGCCTTTTCTGAAACACTTCTTCACTTTCTGAGTTTGTGTGAGCGCGAAACTCAGAATGTTTCCTCTGAATTGAGGAAACAAAGTTTGCTCTTCGTGAACTACTCCGCGAGCGAAACCTCCAAATAGTAAACCAGTTGTGAGACGCAGCGGCGGAACTTCGATCTCAACAAGGGCTCGGCGAGATCCTTTCTAAGCGACGATCGCCGTCAACGTGGATTCATGAAAGATGTCGAAGCCACTCTTCCTCCTCTTTTTCTTCACGGCTAAACTTTCACGTCTTCCCTTATACGTCATGAAGTGGGAAGGTTTTCGCTTTTAGTGCGTCCTGTGTATGTACCGTTTCGTGTCTCGGCTACACCATAAATGATTTTTTAAAATTTTATAAGTTTCACAAATTGCATTTGTTGATAACTATGTGTGAATCGTTGCTATCGACGAACACGTCTGAACAAAGCACACACGATAGATGAAACAAAACGCTCAGTGAGGTCTCACCGGGGAACGCATTTGAAGGCCGTCGAACAGCGGAACTTTGTGGTGTTGCCTGGCGAAGAGTAAATGCTCTATGGGCTCAATTAATTGGAGGCAAGTTTGCCAGGGCTACTCTTTATTCCGGGAAGTTTTTTGCAGGTGACCAGCCTCTAACAAGTCCGGTTCACTTTCAGGTATCATCATTCCTGAGTTGAACGAATTTTCACTAAAAGCGTAGCATACCCGCCATCGATAAGTGGGGACGGTAAAAGACCCTTCAGATTGTCAACCTTCCCATGTGTTAACTACGATATTTTCTGTTCAAGAGGCTTCTTTCTTTGATGTTATTGGCTTAAGCGGACATCTTTACAAAATCAACCCGCAACGCATGTTAGGGGCAACTTTCTCATAAAACGGGTCACATGCGTTCAACTTGAACACTATTGATTTTCTCCGGCCTCTCATATCAGTCTCGTGGTTGAACTTTCCGTCTTATCTTCGCATTCTTGTCCGTTGAGATATTCGAAGCAAGTGCGGCAATTTTAGCGGCTGTCAATGAGGAGTGAAACGAAAGAGCAAGATAGCATAATATAGTGCTACTCTTTATTCCGGATTTTTTTTTTTGAAAATCAGGCTCGCCCATTGCACTCGTCGACGAAGAAAGGCTTTGCGTCGGCACGAGAGCCGGCAAGACGACTTGGAGGAAGAAGTCAAGACGACATCGATGGGCGCCCACAAGTCCGCGTTTGGTGTCCACTAAAGTCGGGACCCAGGCGAGGGACGCGCCGCCCAACACCTCGTTCTTGACGGCCCCGCCATTTCGACTACTACCTCGCCTGCGGCGAAGACGAGAAGTGCCATTTCGACGATAGAAGAGGAAACGTTTGTGTCAACACGCCATGCGACGTCTTTTAGCTCGTGGTTGAGTGACACGGAGTGTGAAGAGGATTCTTAGGCGACGACACTGCTAAAGACGCTACAGCGTCAATTTCTATGGACTCGGTTCAGACTTGCTCCTCCATCATCATTGAAAGATGGACAAAGTCTACGAGCTCAGTAAATGAATGAACATTGACGTTAGACTATTTTCCTTAGGCGAGGACTTGTGGGAAGGTGTCGATCAGTTGAGAACGTCGACGGTGTCGCATGAGAACCGACGTCGTTCAGCCGAGGCTACGACCGCGGATCGTCTGAATGGCATTGAACAGACACTTTTGAATCATGCACAGAGTAAAATAAAATTTTTTAACGACTTGCATTTTTCTAGAACTGGTTGTCGTCGTTTCAGAACAAGCCGAGATAAACCGGCTGCTTCGCCTCATTCGTGAGCCACTTTCTGAAAGAAACTTATGAACTGTTTTAGTCGATGATCAAATCGTTGATCGAGCCTCGACTCACCGGTCTGTAGAATTCTTGAAAATGTTGAAACACACATAACATGCTGCCGCCCTCTCGTTTGCTCTCTATTTAGATATTTAGACTGTACAATATTTAGGCCTTTGGTCGACTGCGTTCATTTAATCGCCAGATACTTGGTTAGCTTTTCATGTTTCAGTCTCATCCTATTAAATGAGCATGTCCTTCTTTGAGAAGTGTAGCAAATTCCTTCAACGGTAATCGATGTTTGAAGGGACATTCGGGCTCCTTCGTCGACTGGATACTAGCCGATTGATCGTTGAAGCATGAGGAGACAGTGACTGGAATTCCGCTAAAGTCGGGACCCAGGCGAGGGACGCGCCGCCCTACACCTCGTTCTTGACGGCCTCACCATTTCGACTACTTCTACGCCTACGACGAAGACGACAAATGACATTTCGCTAATAGACTATACTTCCGGTTTCACGCTTCAGACAATTATGAAACTCATCCTTTTTTGCGTATTTTTGTCTTGTGAACAGCTGGTATCGACGCATCGATTCGTACGATGGCCGACGATGCTATAAATTTCACGTGAAACTCGAAAAGATCAAGCTCATTTTGACGACTTCAAATCAAATGCCTCAAGAGACATCGTCGCTCATCAGCTTCGGACGCAGACAGACCATGGTGAAATCACCGCGTGCCATTCGGGTATGCTTCACGACTGGAACTCCACTAAAGTGGGGACCCAGGCGAGGGACGTGCCGCCCTACACCTCGTTCTTGACGGCCTCACCATTTCGACTACTTCCACACCGACGACGAAGACGACAAGTGCCACTTCGCTAATAGAAGAGGAGACGTTTGTGCCAACACGCCATGCGATGGCTTTTAGGTCTTGGTTGAGTGAGACAGAAGCTGAGTGTGAAGAGGATTCTATGGCGACGACACAGCTAAAATGAAACTCATCCTTTTTTGCGAATTTATTGTCTTGTGAACATCTTGTTTCGAAGCATCGATTTGTAAGTTGCCTGACGATGCTATAAATTTCACGTGAAACTCAACAAGATCAAGCTCATTTCAGCAACTCCAAATCAAATGCCTCAGGAGACATCGCCTCACATACGCCTTGACCATGATGAAATCAGCAGGTGCCATCTGGGAAAGCTTCACGAGGGTTTCAAGTGAATGAGTAAAAAAGAGTTCCAAGTGAAAAGTGGAAAATCATACGAATTCATTCGTCAAAACAAGATGCTAACAAGACAATAGCAAAAAAGATTGAGTTTCATAATTGCTTGAAGCGTAAAAGCGAAAGTAGTCCCTATTACTAACAGCCTATCTATTTTTGAGCATCTTTGAAGCCTCGTCACCTCTCGGCGCCGACATCGACTTCGTCTTATCCGTTTTTTCCCTGTGCATGTACCGTTTCGTGTTTCGGCTGCTGCTAAAATGATTTTTTTTTATTTTATAAGTTTCACAAATTGCATTTGTCGATAACTATGTGTGAATCGTTGCTATCGACGAGCACGTCATAACACGACAAAACAAAACGCTCAGTGAGGTCTCACCGGGGAACGCATTTGAAGACCGTCGAACAGCGGAACTTTGTGGTGTTGCCTGGCAAGGAGCAAATGCTCTATGGGCTCAATCAATTGGAGACAATTTTGCCAGTTTCAAGTTTTATTCAGGTTTTGTTCCCAGGGATCACAGCTTATTGCTGGCTGGGTCACGGGAAGGGCTGCTCTTTATTCCGGGAAGTTTTTTTTCGAGAATCAAGCTTGCCCGTTGAGATTGTCGCCTGTGTGTTGAACCTCACCGACGAAGAAAGGCTTTGCATCGCGCATGAACCGGCAAGACAACTTGGAGGAAGAAGGCAAGACGACATCGATGGGTGCCCAAACAAGTGCGCGCTTGGTGTGTTAATGTGTGTGTATTGACGGGTTCTCCATGAAAATCGAACAGTTTGCGCTCAATAAGATGTTACCGCGTGTTGACGAGTTGGTTGTTTTGGATGATCGCAAAATCAGCAAAGAAACGAAACTCAGCATTCCTGCTCGAAAGCGGATCCTTGCGAACTTTCACAAATTGCTTATTACTCGAGAAAAGAGCACACATCAATTGTATTTCAGCACACGTTTCTCAAAACGCGCAAGCAAGTTTGCCACGATCATTCGATCTCCAAACGTTACCGCAAAACAGTGCATAAAACCGTTTGAGTTTCACACTCGCAACAACTCAAGAAGTTTGCCTTCTGCTCTGCGGCTTTGACGTTTTCTGTTCGCGAGACGGAAGGAACTTCGAAATCGACGAAACGTCCATAAATTGCACTTTCGTTTTGCATCGCGCTGCCGCCCTTGGGCTTAAAGTTCAAAGCAAGAGCAAATAAGCGACCGAATCAAGGCCGAAACGATTGGATTTGGTTTATGATTTATAGAAAGGTCATCGTGTGGCGAAATTGTGGAATTCGATTCCATCACTCGACCATTAACCACTCTCTCGACTCAGCGTGCGCCTTTTCATGCCGTCGTTTCAAGTGATCACTTGCAGGTGACGGGCAGTTCGGAACGCCACCAGTGTTCCCAGTCGTTGACAAGCCCTCCTCCTCGTCGTCTACAGCAGTGCCCGCCAAAGCCCCGACGACGACTGCGTCCGCGACTGCTTCGACTTCCATCCTCATGACTAGTGAGCCGCCAATACAAAAGCCGCCCCACACTAGCGGCCAACTGCCACGTTCTTTTCTATAAGCACGTTTAGCCACCTAACGCCTTCACAAGTCTCTTCTGCTCTGGCAAGGTCGTCGAGTGTCAACCCGCTCACAACACCCACGGCGACTTCGACGTCGTCAACGAGTGCGACGACACCCACGACGAGTCGCGGTTTGTTCGCTTTCACGTCAACCAAGATTTGTGTGATTAGGACTCCTCACGCCGTCTTCGAAGTTCGCGGCGGAACCATACGACGAAGACAACGCGAGAGACGGATGAACAAGAACTGCTGGCTTTACAAGACAATCCAAAAAAGTATAAAGCGTGTGGTGTTCGGGGACTTAGCAATAGAACACAAGAGGAAACACACAAGACATGAATGACATTTGTGAAAAATTAGTCTCTTCTTTGGCACTTCCTTTTCGGCTCGTCGTTTTCGTGTCGGACTTGAAAGTCTGTAGAATTCCTGCAAATGTTGAAACACACATAACATGCTGTCGCCCTCTCGTTTGTTCACTGGCCATATAGACGATAGCAAGACATTTGGGACAACATGTCGCGTGACGGTCTATGCTAATATGAAGGCCTATTAGCATGAGTCATATGTCATTCGACTCAGCATCGAATGCAGATTCCAAAAACATGTTTACATATGCAAATATGT
>JAQIXL010000949.1:0-22698 GCA_034700245.1 Poikilolaimus oxycercus
TGGCGGTGTTCTTTTCAAGATGAATATTTTGTGGAAGAGAAGAGGGCTTTCGATCAAGAAGACCATCATTGTCGAGCCGGTAAACGACAAGGCGAACGGGCTCTTGCAAGGACTCTCTAAAGCCATTGACGCTCTGCTTCGACACGCAGCTCCACGCAACATGCAGACAACCATTGACTTGAAGATCATTCAAGAACAATTTCTTCCCGTCATTCCAAAGTCGATCAAGCGCGTTTTCTGTGCGAGGGGCACTGAAGAAGAAGTCATGGCGATTGTTAATGCACTGCCCAAGTTGTACTGTTTCAAAATAATCGATTGCCTGGCTCTCAGCGGGAATTTCTTTAACAACTCCACCATTTGCAAGCTTCGAATCTTCAAGTTTGGAGGGCCGATGCCAGAGTCGAAATCAGTTACAGAAGCCGCAGTCAACGATGAGGTGCTTCTAAACACAAAATGGGCTTGGGGCGAACTGTGGAGCTCCAAGGTCACGTCGAAAGGGGTGCAGAAGATGCTAAAGGATTGGCAGGACGACGAACGTGACTTGATGGATTTTACCCTTCATCTTTCGGAGAAGACCTCTCTCAACGTTAAGGAATGTCTCAAAGGAATTGAAATTATGGGCCGTGAAGGACGCAACTGCTACTACGCATTGGGTGAAGGTGACAAATGGCCGTTGGAAATTGTGTTCGAATTCGATCGAAAACATCAAGGCGTATCAAGGCCATTCATTTTGGCCGAACTTAAAGGCGTGTCTCTATTACCTTTAGCCTCTCCTTCCAATGCATACTCTTTACGTTTTATGTGCATTCGGCATAAATCGAGTATTCAAGAGTCGAATTCAATTTTTAATTTTCATTGCTTTCTCGCAATTCTAACAAGAAACGCTTTATTGATGGCGGTTCTGGACAGGGGACGAAGCGGCGAGGGCCTCACTTCTTCTTCAGCCACTTGAGGGGCTTCGGCACACCGTCGACCTTGTAGACGAGGCCCCTGCGGCAGCACGGGGCCACCTTGCGGGCGAACGCGTCAAGCTCGGGCGTCACCTCCACACGGACCTCGCCCTCTAAAGCCCTTCTTGATGTTTTTCTCCTTCTTGTTTCTCGACCTTCCGTCGGCTCCGCGTGGGGCTCGATGTCGGGACCGTCGAAGATGCTCTTCGTCGCGTCGCAGATGTTGTCAATGAAGAGCTCGTGGTCCGGCAGCGTGAGGCCAACTCCATCTAAAAGAGATCCTTCATACAGTAACCCTTGAACGAACAGGGATGGTTCGGCACATCGGGGTCGAGAGTGAAGGTGATGCTGTCTGAAAGAGATTATTGCCTGGAGCGAGTGGAACGAACAGTTGTGGCCGTGGCGGTCGGGGCCGTCGCCGCAGTTGCAGCCGTTGCTCATCTTGAAGTCGGAGAGGCGGTGGTGCAGACGGAGGAGAAGCTGACGAACCGCTCGGGAAGGCGACGATGGACACTCTGAGCGCGCTCTCGTCCTCCCTTGAGATGCACAATTTTCACTGGCGAGCACTTTTCATGTCTGGGTGAAAAATGCAAACGCCTTGAATACTTTCCCTCATTCCACAAAATCAATGCAAAACACGGTCCAGTGAGGTTGCGCTGAAAATGCAAACATTTATCGTTCTCCAGTTTACCAGCATAAGTCAGTGAGCTTTAGGGACCGCAAAGCCAATTCGCTGATTTCCGATATCATAGATGTGACAATATTGTCGAAGAACCGGATAACCGAGCAGCCAAGTGGGACCAAAGCCGCTTACATCGAAAGGTCCTAGGGCCAGGAGGCAATTCTGGCCATCTCCTATTGGCACATTAAAGTTCACTGCTTGAATCGGATATTGATTTGCTCCAATTGTCAAAATCAGATCGGGGATAACTTTGTTGCAATCCATCCAGTAAACCTCGTTAGATTCATCCCACGTCGCGCCGGCTTCTTTGGCAATTGCGTCCGCTTCAACTTGAGGCGCCATTATGAACGACGTTCCCGTGTCCGAAATGACATCCCAGTTCTTCGAGGAGCTATAAGCTCCAATTGACACGGAGGCCAGTTTGAATTGGTAATAAGTAGCAGCAGAAAGTGGTTGGTATGTGATGATCTCTCCACAATTGTCTACGTCAATAGCTCCGTAGGTGACGGTTCCTCCATAGCCGCCAATCGCGGTATTGTGGACAAGGTAAACTGTAAACAAAGGCAAGTCGAGGAGGCCCTGGTTGATGGCGTTAATGAGAATCGGCACCATGCCATCGGTGGCCAGTGTCGAGAAAGCCAGTCCAACAACTCCGTCAACATCGCTACCAATGAGCGATGACGGTGCGTACGTGTATGTGGTGTTCGGGACCACAAGTTGTTGGTCATTTACGCCACCAAGCTGGAATGTATAAACTGTGGAGGTTTGTTACCCAGACAGTGTCTATTTGAAGTCCATCACGAGACAAAGAAGCCTTGTTTTGTGAATTGAAGCTTTCCTCAAAAGACCTTTTCGAGGTGTGCAATGCTTCAGAATGCGCATTGCAACAAACGGGATCGCACACAAGATGACAGAAAGCGCCCATTTCTTGACAATAATCAATGTCACAGTCAGCTGAAAACAACCGAGTCAACAAATACAACGACTAAAATAAGTCAATGAAAGCCACCTGTTGAGGTTTCGTTGAGATAGAGGTTGGCCAAACCGGTGTCCAAAAAGACGACGTAATTCTTCTCTGGAGTCCCAACGGTGATGTTTGCCAAATATTCGGCATTGAGGTAGTTGGTGAGGTTTTGACGACCGACGGCGCGAACGCCGGGTGTGAGCACATTCTTCCGCGCCTGGACAGCATCTTGCCAGTCGCCTTCTCTGAGCATTCTCTTCATGGCGGATTCGACATGCATCAGTTTGTGCTAAATAAATGACCTCGGTCTAGTCTCATTAGAACTCACCTGAATGACGACAGCTGTGGACACGCCAAGGAGTAGGAGGAAGGCGAATATTTGCATAGTGTGCAGAGTCCGACAATGCGTTCGATGCCGAGTTTTCTTGAAGAAAATACGTCCGGCGTAGAAGCTCGTGAAGGCTTGGAGGGTGCAGCCATAGATAAGAACAATGTAAAGCCGTGCGGTCGATTGAAAAGAGTGAATGGATCTACTTCATCAAGGGTAAAAGCAGTACGCCTCCGGGGCCTTGTTGCATTGTTTTTGTACTCTTCATCGGAGAGAGGCCGGGGATCTTTGGTCTACTTTTGATGTTTATTAGGATCCTCGGCCGCGTTGATAAATAGAGATGTTTTCCTCGTCTTACCTTTGCGTGATCGGAGAAGGCAAGCGTCTTCTCTCCCTTGGTTGTTCTCGGCTCTTCTCACAATCAATCTCAAAAGAGCACTCTCATTTCAGCAGAATACCCGCTTGTTAAGCTGGGAACCAGACCAGTTGGCCTTTTAGCAGTGTCGAAACAGGATTTGCCCTTTGGACTTGTCGTGGGACCTTCTTTTCCGTCCTGCAAGGGATCCTTTCCATTGTCCAGGAGAGGCTTGAGAAAGAGCAGATGACGCTCTCTAGACGGCTTCTCTCGTTTCTTCAAACATCCTTGCTTACAGACATGTGAAACAAAGCCTGAATTATGCAATCACCTGTATATGATGATTATATTCACTTGGTGACAGGAACATATTTTATTGTAGCAGCTTACAGAGAGTTATACTGACAAAGGAAGACTTTTAAGAAGACAAAAAAAATAAAATCTAACTATCTATTTAATATTCAAAGTGGCAACTGCCAAGCGTTCTTGAAGTTTCTGCGCACGTTGGTTGATGGCAACGAAATCCGCCGATGACGAGGAGTCAAGTTGGCACACGTAGTTGTGACGAGCTGCACAGTCCTCGTTGTACCAGTGACTATCGTTTAGTTGGAGGACCGCGCACAAACTCGTTTGCAAGGTAGTTGGCTGACCTAAAGTAGCCACATTTTCTTTTAAAAAGGCAAGAAAAGATGAAGTTGTGATCAATAACACTGTCTACTAGCAAACTACGACTAACTAAGGTTCACTCCATGTGTTTCAGCAGTTCTGTTCACCAAAGGGCCGTGTGAGGGCAACCATCGCTTTCTCTCTCGATACAGCAGTCTTTGACTCTGACCGATTGCACCACCCGCCCGCGAGCCGAAGGAGGGGGCATATGGCGGACAGCGATCAGGGTCACGTTGCGCACGGGCGAACTGTCGCGCGCAAGAGAAGATACGACCACATGTTGCGCCATCTCTGATGCCTCTTTCAGTCAGGCCTGTTTTCTTGCAGAGCAGAGCGCTAAAGCTGATATTCGCCAAACGAGAAGGGAACAGCGAAGAAATGAATGAATTCGATTCGATTTTGCCTTCCGTTTGGTTATCCATCCTTCAAAATAAAGTTCTGCCTGCGAACGATTTTTAGCTATTTTTCCTGATGATTGTATTTACGGTTGCAGCGGCGCAGTTTCTACCTGCACGACTTCTGAGCAAGTTTTTTTTACAGTTTAGACTCCGCGTGTCTCTTGTTCGCCTTTTATTTAGTTCGAAATTAGCGAACCAAGAAACCCCTACCCGGTCTCCTGCTATGGATCACCGTACAACACCCGCTCAGCTTCACAATGGTTCTTCCCGCGCGATGCTGGAGGCGGAACGGCACGCCCCCGCCGAAGAGAATAAAAGGCGAAGCTGAGTGAGGTATCAGTCAGTCGATCTCAACAGCCTGCTCTTCGCTCGTGCCATCCGCATCATCCGGCCTGCGGGACACTGCGCCTCATCTTCGTTGCTGGCCGTTCATCTCGCGCTGACGTCTCCGAAGCCCTTCAGTTGGCTCTCCCGTCAAGCTCAAAGGCAGTGAAACTCCGCCGATCAACATTGTGAGTGCCCACCACGCTGAGCTACCTTGCCCGCCGAAGTGTGACTGGTCCAAAGGGTCAAGTGCTGCTCGAACAGACGTCTGCCGGTCGTAAACGTGAGTATCCTTCACTAAAGCGGCAAAGCAAGTCTCATTTTGAGCAAGCCAGAAATCTTGAAATATCCCCCTCCCCCTCCTGGGGGCTCTCCACTTTAGTTTATTACGAAGCGTTGCAAGCTACTGGTTATTGAAATGAAGCAGTAAACTAAATGGTGGTTGTAGATGCGAACACCAAAATCTGATCGTAAGCTACGTGAACGAAACTCTACAAATGGTGGAATAAAAAAGCAACTGTCAGAAAGCTATGGCGCAATGAAAATGCGTCTAAGCCGAGAGAGGAAAAAAGGCAACATTGCTCCAGGTAACTTTTGTTTCTCTAAATTTACAATTAATTTGAAGTCGAAAAATCAACTACGGCGGTCGCCAAGCGGTCAACTATATGGCGCTGGAGGAAGAAGGGATTGCTTCCGGCTGGTAAGTTTCCGTTACCTCTGAGGAAACTCCTGCATTTTATTAGTGGACCGAACCAAGGAAAGTGCGGTAAAGAAGAGAACATATCGGAAGCGAAAGGAAGTTGAGTCAATAGGTCAGTTGTTGAAAAAAAAATATAACCGTGTTTAGGTCTCGTACCGGTACACTATTGTGGCTTATTGGATATGCAGTGCGTTTTCTGCGAGGCGCTTCACTTTCATCATGAGCCACAGAAATGCTGCGCAAAAGGAAAAGTCTCATTGGCCGAGTTACCAGACGCTCCGCCGTTTCTCAAATGGCTTCTAACGAGTCAACATCGAATTGCGCAAAAATTCCGAGACAACATAAATGCGTATAACACGCTTCTTTCATTCGCGTCGAGAAGCTACCGAAGTATAATACAACCAGGTTTGGTTACAAACACCATAATAGATATAACGAAATATTAAGGCGGCATTCAAATAGCGAAACAACAAGGGTCGACTTTTCATACTCCGTCTCCAGTGATGCCGGCAGTCCGCCAAGATGGAACTGAGACGCAGCCCCTTTTTGGCAACATCTTTTTATTCGATCCAAAAACAGCAGCTCAGTTGCGAATGGACAATAAGCAAGTTTCAAAGTACTGCGAATCTTGGGTGAGCTTAACAAGCACGAAGACCCTCGTAAATAATTCAGATTGTCGAAATGTTGAGTGAAGAACTTCATCGCTTCAATTGCTTGGCAGCAATGTATCGCTCGATGAAAGAAGAAATGGACCTACGAGCAAAGAAGCACAATGGCCGCATTCCGAAGATGCTCATGAGAATCGTCTCTCACTTCGAAGTTGGAAACTGGAACTCAACAACGCACAAGAAGAGACTCGAGGAGATGCAAGACAAAGGCATGGTCTGCCTCTTCTTCGAAGTCAACTCAAACGACGAACCCTTCGAGCGTTTTGGGCTCAACATTTACCCGCGATCAAGTCCTGGGAACTTGCCTAGGCCTATCGAGCCTTACTCTGAGTTTGTCGATGTGTTCTCCTACCCGCTCCTATTTCCCAACGGAAAGCCGGACTTCAAACCGGGCAAGATTCCCTTGGTGAAGCGACCTGTGGCCCGATTCGACACCAAGTACCATGGTGAGCGAGATGAGCCACCAACGGACTTCGACTTCGGCGAAGTGCAAGCATTGGCGGTAAACTCGAAAATGATTTGTTAGAATTTCAAGGGTGTCGCAACGGAGGACGAAGATTTTCGGCGATTTTTGGAAGAACGTGATGCGGAGACGGATGTCGAAATGAAAGACTATCACGTAAGCAATTGTATTGCGTTCATTCATGAAGTACAGGAAGACATTGAACCAGAGATGAGCTTGGAACAACTCCAGAAGGATCAATGGAACTACGACATCGGAATTTCTGATGAGGCAAGTTTCTTTTGAGGTTCAGGCATTACTTTCAGTTCTTGGAAGCTGAAAGAAAGCACTACGACTGGATAGCCAGTTTCAATACCCCCGAGGATCTGGGCAATCCCGGTTCGCATGTTTTCTTTTCTATTTCAAATCATTGCATCATAGAAGAAATTTTGGAGCAAACGGAAGCTGAAGCCCAAAAAGAGTATTACAAGTGGCTAGAAAGTTGGAATGACCCTCGTGACGACCTCGCGCATATTGGTAAGACATTCTCTCTTGCAATCGCAAATCGTAGAGCAAGATGCAACGAACGACGAAGAAGAGTCGGAAGAAGATGCTTCCGTGTCCACGGCCGCGATACAGAAGGAATCTAGTAAGTAAAATTCGAAAACGTTAAAAAGTGACTTGAAGTTGATGGCAATCGGCTGAATGGAAATAAGCGCAAAACTCTAAAGAAAAAGGTTAGTTTTAAAGGTAAATCAACATCGCGTTCAGCTGTACCGCGTCTTGCGAGATGCAGATGAAGAGGAGGTGAACATTAACGATGAAGAATGTGAACGCTCCTTCCGCCATTTTCTGCGAAAAGGAAAACCATCGCCGGTGGCTGACAAAGAAGATAATCTCTCAGAGGGAGAGGGAGACGAATCCGAGCCAGAATATGAAGAGGAATCCGATGCAAGTACCGATGACGACGATGCAGATTCTTGCAACGGCGAAGTGGAGATTGACGAAAGTGGAGATGTTGTCGAAGACCGACTGGCTGGAGTACCGCATGGCCCTCGGAATTTCGTCAGCCACCAGCAGTATGCCCGGTATCGTCTGGCACATCGAAAGAGACTCGGATACCACTTCGTCACGTCAGCCAACCGTCTCGGCCAGATGTGGGTCATCGACACCTACTGTCGCATTCTCGAGAACCGTCTGTATCACATCCGCAAGAACTTCACAGAATTGCGCCGCGCAAGAAGGTTTTAAAGTGAACAATTTAACACATTTCTTTTTAGATCGAATTTTTTTCGATCAACAGAATTGCGTTTGAGAAAACTCAAAAGACGCTTGGGTATGATGGTGAATGTCCCGAAGGCGTTCGTCGGATCCCCTCGATATTATCGAGGCAAGTACGAGGACAGCGTCGCTGTCTTCAATGAAGAATCTGGCCCGGATCTCTTCATCACATTTACAGGCTCCAAGGATTGGCAGGAAATAAAGGTAGAAGCCTGCTTTTCACTAAAAAGTTCCTGCAAATCTTCAAATACAATAGATACTGAAGAGCTACATTTGCAGGAGAACTTGGAACCGGGGCAAACTTGGGCCGACAAGCCTATGCTCGCCGCTCGCGTCTTCGCTGAAAAGTTCAAGGAGTTCAAGAAAGACGTAATTGAACGCGGCATCTTCGGAAAAGTGGCGGCCTGGGCTTATTCCATCGAAGTCCAGAAAAGGTACGACTTGAAGCTATACATACTTTACCGCTCTTACCGATATGCTGTTACCGTTTTGGCTGTTGACGTGTGAGGGAACCGCTCGGTCCTAGCCAAGAAATGGGCTGGCCCTCGCGCAACGCCATGGGTCGAGGCAAGCGCGCAAATCTTTTCTTATCCTCTCTTCACACTTTTGCCTCTTCATAGAACTGCACTTCGGGCGGGCAGAGAAGAAAACTTACCAAACTTGCGGGTGGTCCTCACGGGCTTCACATGTCGGACTCACTCTCGCTCACGGAGAGCCAGGATATGAGAAAGGAGAAAGAGTTACTACGCAAAGGTGAAAGGAGTCTTGCGGGACGTGATTATCACAGACACATGCTCCTAACTGCAGGGGCATGCTCCACGCACATATGCTCGTCACACTGCATAAGGATGCAAAACTCGACTCTCCCGAAAAGGTCGACAAAGTCGTGCAGGTTTTTGTCTCACACGCAGCCACTTCGAAATTTGTTTAGGCTCATCTCCTTCCAGAACGAGAGCAACTGCCAGGAGAAACGGACGAGCAATTCGCCCAGTACAACAGGCTACGCACAACCGTAGAAGAGCAAATGGTTCACACGCCGTGTGAAGACAATCGAGAGAAAGCGTACTGCCGTAAAGGCTGCAAACCGTATTGGCCGAAGTGTTCTAAACGATTCCCACATGATTTCGCGGAAGAGACGGTCTTCATCGAGGACGGATATGTTCAACTTCGACGACCGAACGACGGAGTGACAGTTAAGAAGTTCTGCACGGATCTCAAGAAAGAAGTCGAAGCCGACAACAGACATGTTGTAGCCTATTCGCCATTCCTGCTACTCAAATTCAAATGTCACATCAACGTCGAAGTCACTAATTCAATCCGCTGCTGCAAGTACATATTTAAGTACATCTTCAGTAAGTGGAAGTGATTCAAAACAATGTTTCCAGAGGGAGTTGACAAGGCTCTGGTGGAGTTCGCTGAGGCATGCGCCGAATCCAACGGTTCAGTCTTGGGAGCCGCAGGAGCCATGACCGCCGATGGGCATGTCCTGAGACCGAGAGATGTCAAACTGCCGAAAAATGCGCTGAAAGTAAGATTTCATGTTGAAGCAAATTGTTCTTAAGGCAGTGGAAGCAAGAGCGAGAGCGATACTTCAACGCGCCGGCATTCCCTTGTGAGTAGACTTGAAAAGTACAAACTACAAAATATGTACAGGACTCATCGAGGGAAGAAGACGCTTGTTTACGACGAGGCGCTAATCATCAAGGAAATGCGAGCGATGACGGCCATGGAAGCAGCTTGGGGCCTACTGGAGAAGCCCATCACTGGCTTGTCACACACAGTCGTCCATCTCAGCGTGCACCTCGAGAACAACGAGAACATCTACTTCCAGAAAGATCAAGCTGAGCGCAAGAGGAGACAGCTTCTACTCGGTCATCCGACATCTCAACTCACGGCCTTTTTCGATTTGTGCAAGCGGGACCCGGAGGCAAGGCAGTACACTTACTTGGAACTTCCGAAGCACTACCGCTACAACAAGACCAAAATCTGCTGGGTGAAAAGAATTCAAAATCGAGCGGCCAAGACGATTCCGCGAATCTACACCGTCCGACCAAAGTTCCGCGAACTCTTTGCCCTTCGTCTACTTCTTCAAACCATCAAAGGACCTCAATGCTTCGACGATCTGAGGCGACGCGACGATGGAACGCTTTGCAAGACTTTTCAAGAGGCTGCAAGGGAGCGCAAGCTGATGAATGATGAAGATGAATGGATGAACGCGATGCGAGAGGCCGCCACGTATGCCATGCCGCCAGAGTTGAGACGACTTTTCGCCACGATTCTTCTTTACACAGACGTGAAGAATCCTGAGGCAATCTGGGAGGAATTCGAAGAGCAGCTTCTGGATCGCCGAGGACGAACGATCGAAGAGAAGAAAGCCCGCGCCCTCTATCACGTGAACAGCATTCTCCTGGCCAACGGCACAAGTCTGGAAACACTTGCGCTATTCGATGACGTTAACATCAACAACGTTTCGAATGTCAATGTTGACGGGCTAGAAGAAGACATTCCATTGGCCGATGCTACCGAGATGGCCGAGAAAATGAAGAAAAAGCTGAACAAGGAGCAGAAAAACGCCTTCAAGAGTCTCATGAAAGCTGCAACGTCAAAGTCTGACAACAGAAAACGTCTCTTTTTCTTGCAAGGTGAGTAAAACAAAGACAAAGAATGAAATTCTGCCGAATTCAGGTGCTGGCGGTTGTGGTAAAACCTACGTCTACAAATGTCTTTACTATAGCCTCTGTGCAAAAGGACTCAAGGTTAGTTTCTAATGGCATAATCATGTGCAAAACCACTTCCAGACGCTCATGGTGGCCCACACAGGCATTGCAGCCAATCTGTTAATCAATGGATCTACAGTGCACAGGCAGTTCGCCGTGCCCCTCAACACAAATGAGGAGAGCGACTGCCAGATAGAACCTGGTTCCTTTCTGGAAACACAGCTCAAAGAAGCCGACGTGATCATTTGGGACGAGGCAACTATGAGCGACCGTCGTGTTTTTGAGTGCGTTGATAGAGCACTGCGTGACATCATGCAGGTTTAGATTATTTTTCAGAAAAAGATGAAAAGTTCAGAAACCAGAGCTGCTCTTCGGTGGAAAGACTCTTCTTCTTGGTGGCGATTGGAAGCAACTTCTGCCAGTCATTCGCGGAATGGCCTCTCGAAGCATCGTGAACTACACGCTCAAGTTCAGTGAGCTTTGGAGGCAGTTCGAAGTCCTTCAACTGCGAAAGAATATGCGTGCAAGGAAGGGAAATGGCGACTTCTCGAAGTTCCTCGACGATGTTGGAAACGGGCGGGAGAATGTGACGGATGAGGATGGACGTGTTCGAATCAAGAAAGAGTGTGCGGCAAGGAGTGAAGACGAAGTCATTGAATGGGCGTTTGGCGGCAACGCTCTCGAAGATCCAGATGCAGTGGCAAACACCTGCATTCTGACAACCACAAATGCCGTCTCAATGGAGCTCAATGAGAAGGTAGGAAAAGCTTTACAGGTATTTGTTTTAGATTCTCAAAATGAAAACCGGCGACGCGAAAGTCTATACAAGCGTAGACATGTGTGCCGACGAGCACGGATTCATGGAATTGCCAGCCGAAGTGTATCATGCCCAAACACCTTCGGGGATGCCGCCTCATGAATTGAATCTCAAGGAGGGAGCGGTAGCAGTCCTTCTCAGGAACCTCAATGTTGCTCAAGGCCACTGCAATGGAACGCGTCTTCGAATTGACAAGTTATACGAGCACGTAAGCGTGTAATTTCAATGCAAGAAAGCATTCCAGACAATCAAATGCACTGTTCTAAACGGAAGAGGCAAGGGATCGACTCTCGTGCTTTGCCGACTGCCTCTCGAACCAGCAGATAAAAGCGATCCAACGCAAACCTTCACCCGAGTTCAATTTCCGATTCGACTCGCATACGCCATGACCATCAACAAAAGTCAAGGCCAAACCTTGGATAACGTGGGAACGGCTTTCACAACTGAGAACTGTTTAGGTCGGAATAATCCTGAGAACTCCTGTCTTCACGCATGGTCAACTGTACGTCGCGCTCTCACGTGTAGCTGACTTTAAACGCCTGATTGTCTACGATGCAGACATTGTTGAAAACCAGGCAAACGGAAAATTCCATATTGCGCCGCAGAACATTGTTTTTCCTGAGATGTTGTTGTAGATTCTAATCGATTAAAACTTTTCTTACCTTACGGCGAATTGAATGTGAGGTGAGAGTGACAGTAGTCTGTAAAGGTCTTCCAACATAGTAAGACCTTATACGTGCAATGCTATCACTAACAAGGTGACGACTGACAAACGTGATTTGGAGAACTGATTCGGAGAACCTCAGCTTCTGATTGACCCTTAATCACGTTTTCTAAGAAACAGCTGGCTAACAATGGTCAAGCCTCTGCCCACTTCCGACTAACAAAACGATACGTCTCTGTGCCCTCTGGGACAGAGACGAACTAACATACGATGCTTTGAAGTTTCCTTCAAAATCATCTTAGAAGAGAGTTGAGGACAGAAGGGCAATTTGTCGGCCGAAAGTTTCCACTTCAAGGTTAACATTTCATATCAGTTTCTCAGCTTTTTCCAAAGGAGTTGCAGTGCATTAGATAGAACGCGAAACGCTCTACAAAACCTGCTGAACAGTTTTCAGAAACATTGCATTAGAGAAAGAAAATACTTTAAGCGAAAAAAGTTGCCAAAACACTTCGGACGGAAAAATCACGCGGTTTTCGCGAGCCATTTTTGTGGCTTCACTCTTTGCCTAATGCGTGAACCAAGTATACCATTCGATTCAGCTTCAAATTCTCTACAAAACGTGCTGGGCGGCGGTCTATTGACTCTTCAACATATCGCGAAAAAAATTAGCGTTTGAGTGTTACTTTGATGTCAAAATCCAAGAAAATTGCTACTTTGAGGCTTAATTTTCTTCAACATTTTTTAGCTTTTGGCAGCCCTTCTATAGCGCGTTCGATAGAGCTCGAGGAGCTCTACAAGACCTGCTAAGCAGTTTTCAGAAAAGTTTTTTAGCGTTCGAAAGCGGGATGCAATGTTAAAACGCAACATGTCCGAAATTCAAAACGATATTCTGTATACTAAAGGATCATCGAGAGTAGCAGTTGGCGACATTTCTGCTTGGATTTGCTGTTGTTCTTGAATATCGACGGTTGATGTTGTATTAGTTGTCAGCAGTGACGACGCTCAAATCGAACGCGACCCTCCCGCACGGCGCTGCTGTAAGCCATTTGCAACCGATTTCAAAACCAATTCGCTTACTGCAAGTCCGTAGTGGATCGCGCTCCGATGTCACGAAAATCATTGCGAAGACCTTGCGTGAAGGCAGAAAAGACTCGCTCAAAATTGACACGGTCTTCGCCGCCTGCAATCTCCTCGTCAGTCGAACAGCGCGACATTGTAGTTGGCCGGCCTCGGAAGAACTTCAACTCATGATTGGGTGGTGAATATGAGCCGATAGTTCTCGTGGGATGACAATTGAATTGCGGATCGCCGTGATTTCCGGTGAGTGCTTCTCCTAACATTACCGAGCCCGCACCCAGTGCCAGCGCTTTTGTTACGCATCTGAGGCGCAAGTTTGAAATGAAAAAAACAGTAAGCTACCCCGTCTTCTTGAGCTTACTGCCATCCAAGATGACAGGAACAGCGAAATCGTAGGCGAAGGAAGTGACTGCGTGAAGAGCCGATGTTTGTGCACGACCAACAGCATTTTCAAAAATGTTTTACAAAAAGAAATAAAAATTTTCTCACCTGGAAATTCATCGACACCACCAACACAGAGTCCATCTGCGCCGTTGTCGATAAGCATGTCAGCTTGATCCTTTGTCAACACTAAATTTGGCAAAATTGACATTGAGGAGTATAATAACCTTTGCTGGCAATAATTTGAGGAGCCACATCGTAGCGTTCCTTGATCCAACGAATCAGCTTAGCTTGTGCCACAATTGGCTCGTCAGAAGGAAGTTTCTAAAAGCCTTATTACTGGTAAAGTTCTAGCTCACAACAAAGAGAACATCAACTCCATCGCGAATTAGACGCTCGACATGCCATTTGACATCAGATCGATCACCAATATGAGCTCCGCAGATAAGTCTACCCTGAGCGTCGCAGACGGCTTCTGGCTCCTTTTCATGATCGACGACAACTGCCTAATTTTGATTTTGAAATAAAACTGTAGTGAGACAGACCTTCACACGAAGAACTTGACCGGACTGATCGAATTCACTGGCGAAATTGGCGTGAATTATGCCGGCACCGCCATGCAACTGCAAAAACTTTTTGAGCTGAAAGCAAGTTCACTTACAGCCATTTGCGAGGCCATTGCCCAATCGGTGACGCTTTCCAGCGGAGCTGAGGCAAGTGGTGTGTTGAGTTGAATTTTCTTCGTCAGAAATGTTTCAAGGACAACCGAGTCGGATTTGAAGTTTGGACATCCGGGAAGAATTGTGAAGTCGCTGCAAGTAAAACGTAAACATTCAACGTCTTGGACTTTATTTCACAACCTGAAATTCAGTCCGCGGTGGTCGGCAAAGAGATCGTCGATGGAAACACCATCCAGCGTGGCAATATGGCAAGGAGCTGAGCGACTTGAACTCGAAGACATTCTTCAACCAAAGCGAATTCAATCGTCGACTAGGATGGGAAACGAAAGTGTGGATGAGAAGAGCGCCTTTTATCCGCGCGGGATTTTGTCCACCAGATGTTCATTCTTTTTGTAACAAAGGCATTCAATGGACTTTTCCTCTGCGCACGAAATAAATCCTTTGAAAGTATCGAATGCCTATGAAAAAAAGCAAAAAGAAAAGAGCAAAGTGTTGCGAAGATGGAATTGTTGAAGCATTTTTGTAATTAGAAGCGAACAACTCTAAACACTTTGTTAAAATAATTTTAAATGTTTATTTACAATACATCAATCAAGCACATAGTTTCTTCGCGTTGCACTTTGTTCCAGCTGGACAAGCACTGCATGGCTTGCCTTGTGTGTAGGCATTCGTGTTCAGGAAATTTCCTCTGAAAAATTATGCGGCAACCTGTCTTTTCTTACTGTGTCTGATACTGACAAACAACAATGACTTTCTTGTTCGATTCGCACAACGCCGCTCCGCAGCCGATTTTACTTGTTGCAGCCCAAGCCATCTGTCAATTGACTATCCCAGACTTCTAGAAGTAGCTACCTGAGTGGCATGACCGATTCCCGTATTGAACGTCGCCTGTGTTAGGTTCAGTGTTGCCCAACCGTAGTCCTATAAGCGAGCGCAATTTCAAGTATTAACAAAAACCAACTTGAAACTCCTTCGCCCACGCTTGCGAAGCCGCAACTCCTTTGCCTGGAATGGTCTGCACGGCGCTGCCATAGGCCATGTAGAGGTTCTCGCCTTTCCCTGCCGCTCCGGAGTGCACGAATTGGCAACCGTTCGCCCATGTCTGAGCCGAATTCTCCAGATCGCAATCGTAGACCTAAACTTGAGTGTGACTGAAGATTGGCAGACCATTTTACGCATATCCGCCGCAGATGGCATCTTTTGTCCCTTCGCCACGAAATTCCCTTTAGCAATCTTGGAGCGCAAATTGTTGTGCGCCTTCACGATATTGTTACGATTCTTTTTGTTGAAGGTGCCATTACACAAGGTGGCTGCTTCTACGACTAAAACCAGAAAGTCTTTCTAGCCAAGAAACGTTACTTGAAAGGAAACTTCCAAAGAGAACGAAAGTGACGACGATCCGCATTTGAGTGGCAGTGATGCTCAACAAGAAGAGTGAGTCGTCCTTCACACAAACAAACGTTTTATTTCCATTCCACGTGTTGCTGGGGAGAACTAACAGGGAAGAGAAGAAATAATTGGCTGGCCCTGTTCTGTTTCGGTACATTTTCACGCAATCACAAAAGGATCAGAGAGGAAAGGCTCGTGGACAAAAAATCGAGTATTCACTGTTACGTGTTGAACCAGGAAATTTGCTGCAATTCTCTCGCAATCATCGTGATTCGTGAACTTGATTCGGTCTTTTCGATACAATCACCACAAATAATTTTGTAATTCGTGCTCAGATGAGCGTTTTATTCGCCGTCAGAGGATCGCACCAACTCATGAAAAGGAAGTGGAGTGAATTTGTGCTGAAACGACGCTCCTGACATGATCGCTGTGGAATTGAGCAATGCGGAAGACATAACTCCTTGGTTCTTTCGACGCATTCTGGAAAATGTCATGGAAATCCCCCAAAAAGACGCACCTTCAGGCTGGAGATGCCCTCTTGGAGCTATTTTGTGACAAATAGATGCCAATTTATCTTCTAGACAAACCAATGCTTCATGGAAATAATTGCACTACCGTGTTTACAGGTTCCATGAAACACGTTTTTCTCGTCCTTTCGACAACCGAGTGCATTCAGAGTGCACTTCTGCTCCTCGATCCCTTCACAGAATCGTTTGTGTTCGCTCATACATTCTGAAGCAAAAAGTGGAGAGAAGGGGGACTGGCCTTCATAACGAGTGTATGATCTGCTGTAGAAGCCATTGCTGCAGCGAGTGACTAAAAGTGCGATGCGTTTCAAATAAACAAAATGTAATGGTAACCATAGCCAAAGCAGTGCGTGGTGTGCAGAGATGCGAAGAAAAGAGAAATCGATAGGAGAATCATTTTGTTTGTGAACGATCGGGGATTCTCGTTCAGTTTCATCGCCATTTTATTGTCGCGAATGTGGGAATCGGCCGCTATCGAAGTATTTCCGTTGGTTGTGAAATCAATATGCTTCAAAGAAGTTTATTCTTTCAGCTTCACGGATCGGCACACCATCCGATATGACTCAACTGAGAAGTGTTGAGTTCATAGCAAGCTTTGGCTGGCACTCGACATCTTGCACTGGTGCAAATCCTCTTGGTTTCATTCAGACATTCTAGGTACACCCAAAATTAATTCGTATTGCGTGGTTCACCGAGTTTTTTGAAGTAGCTCATTGGCTCAATGCTTCGACACGGTGAGCGCTGTTCGTTCGGATCTCAAAGAGCTTCAAGAAATGCTAGGCGACATACCTCGGACTTGACAGTTTCCATACCAATTCGGTGTTGTTGCCATGGAATTGAAGCGACAGCCAAGGCGACTAATGGCGCAGTTCCACTCTTCCACGGACGCACAGAACGATGTCATTTTGGAAATGCATTCTGTTCATTCGGTTCAAACAATTGTTTCATCTGAACCTGCTTCTGTCTTGAATTTCCCGTTGTACCATTGAGAAATGCACTTGGCTGCTAAATGAGAGGTTAACAGGTGAAGCAGAAAACACTCACGATAGCCCTTGGACTGCACTTCAGCGATGAAGGCAAAGATGAAAATCCCGACGTGCAATCCTCGCATTTC
Organism: Poikilolaimus oxycercus; assembly: GCA_034700245.1. Classification (NCBI taxonomy): domain Eukaryota; kingdom Metazoa; phylum Nematoda; class Chromadorea; order Rhabditida; family Rhabditidae; genus Poikilolaimus; species Poikilolaimus oxycercus. Next base: position 17,125 of record JAQIXL010000949.1, read on the forward strand.
TGTTGGGAATCTATTTGAGGCTGCGTTGAGTCGCAGATTCACGACGTTCACATATAGCGGAAGATCAAAGACAAAAGCCTGGCACAATTGCGTTTGCTCAGAAACTTGAAACTTTGTAGAACCGTTGAAAGGTGTCTTTAGATATGAAAGCGACAAAGATCAGCGTTCTGGTTCCAATCTCCTGAAGTGAGAATTGATGCATGTCGAGTCACAACGCGGGGTGCAGTGTATCTTGATCATCCTTCGAAAAGACAACCTCTATTTTCAGCAGCCGTCGTTGTGAATTTCAAATGAAGCACTAGATCAAAGTTGACGTTTGACTCCCCGCTTACTAATCTTTTCGAATTAGCACTGATCATTAGCATTGGCTGAAACAAATTTCCAAACTATTGTAGCAAAGGTCGTTGTGAGTTTCCGCAACGTGAAGGAACGCATTCAAAAGTTGATGTGCAGCTATGTTTCAGTCCAAGCAAGTCAAAATACAACTATGGCACCCAACGTTTGTTCGCGACTTTCGGTTCATTCATCGAAGAGTAATGTTCTATCATCCGCCTTTCAGCAATCGCGTCTCGGTGATTCATTTCCGATGTGCTTCAATCGAAGACAATGGCTGTGTCGTGTCATTCGCAAGCAATGAACATTTGCCACACTCCTCTTCTCTGTTTTCACTTTCGTACACGACCGAGACCTGCAGACGCTACGCCATACTCTCGTCTTTTATCTCTCTCGAAGCCCCCTTCACGGCGTGACATTTATCTGACCGGCCACGAGAGGCTATCGATAGGACGCCGACTGCCAGGGGCTTTTCTGGACATTCAGCGCGTCCTCTCCTCGTACTACGTTTCGAGATTTCTACGCTTTTTTTTATTGCAGATGCGGGTATCTCTCCTCTTCTTCTCTTTTCTCATTGTTGTCTCAAGCTTGGAAAACGGGCTAGCAAGGACGCCACCAATGGGATGGATGTCGTGGACGGCTTTCTTTTGTGAAGTCGACTGCACAGCTCATCCGAATGGCTGCATCAACGACAAGCTCTACATGGACATGGCTGATCGGCTAGGTTTCAAACTTTTTCCATAATTTCAACAACAGCAATTACAGCAGCAGACGGCTATAGAGAAGCCGGGTATCTAGGTGTCCACATTGACGACTGCTGGATGGCCTATCAAAGAGATGACCAGGGCAAGCTTCTGGCCAACAGCTCTCGATTCCCTAATGGGATCCCGGCTCTATCCAAGTACATCCACGACAAAGGCTTGAAGTTCGGAATTTACGAAGATTATGGATTGTTCACATGTGGAGGCTATCCCGGAAGTCTCGGTTACCTTACCTGAAGGTTAGGCGTTTGATCGAGGTTTATGGTTCCAGGAAGACGCTGACACTTTCGCCGAATGGGAAGTGGACTACCTCAAGTTGGACGGGTGTTGGGTTGACGAAGACATGCTTCCCATTGGTAAAGACTTCGAACTTCATAAAACAAAAGCTTAAGGTTATCCACAAATGACAAAGTTTCTCAACAACACGGGACGCGGTATTGTTTATTCCTGTTCATGGCCCGCGTACTTGGATCAAACACCAGAAAAGGTGAACTACACCGAGATTGGAGAGTATTGCAATCTCTGGAGAAACTATGGCGATATTAGAAGGTTGAAACATACAATCAGTTGTTGAAGTTGGCAAGTTTCAGCGATTGGGGCACAATTCAAAAAATCATGACGTATTACGACAACAATCAAGATCGCCATATTCCTTTCCATGGACCCGGTCATTGGCATGACCCCGACATGGTCTGCTGCTGAGCATTTTCAATCATTTTATGCTCGACCTTCAGCTTGTGATTGGCAACAGTCCAGTCACCGAGGATCAAGCTCGAGCTCAAATGACGATTTGGTCCATTTGGTCTGCTCCCCTTATCATGTCCAACGATTTGAGAACCATCACACAACCCTTCAAAGACATTCTACTGAACAAGGACGTCATTGCTGTCGATCAAGATCCCCTCGGAGTGATGGGTCGGCTCATTATCAATGTGAGTCCCGTCAAATGGCAAAAATATGGTTTTTAGACAGCAGTCTACGGAGTTTACGTGAAGAGAATGACGCCGGTAGATCAACAGTCCGGTCTTTCCTCCTTCGCCTTCGCCATTTTGAACAGAGATCTCCTTCTGAGTCACAACGTCACTTTTCAGCTTAGCGATATCGGCTTGACGAATCCGTACGGCTATCAGCTGAAGGTCAGTTCTGACAATCAGGATGTGAGCGAAACTTGTTCTTGTTCAGGACTTGTGGACCGGTCAGGATCTCGGCAAGAAGAACCCCGGCGACTTCTACGCGGCATCTTTGCGGCCAACATCGACAGTCCTTGTCAAGGCCACATTGCCCCAATTTTCGAACTTGTAAAAAAAAAGCTAGTTCAATTGCCTTGAAGAAAAGTATTCAACCACTTTGTGTTCGTGTGGATTTGTTCGGTTATGTACCTCCAATAGTCAGGTGTTGTAATTGGGTGTAGACTCATAGTTTAACACTCACTCTCGCACGCACAAGTTTCACTTCTGTCTAATCAATGAGGCACAGAAGTCGATCTGATTGGTTTGACACTTCGTCCTAGATCATTGTCAAAACCTGAAACACAATTTGAAACATGAGATTGTTTGTGTTCAGCTTTTTCAGATTCAGCTTGCACTTTTGAACGATTCCTTTTGTGCCAGTTTCACGGTCGTCGAATCAAAGATTCAAAGACCGCACATTGATTGGTCATCATTATCTCTCATCAATTCAGAACGTATTGCCCAACGGCTGAAACACGCTTTCAAGAGTCCTTTGTTTCACCATTGACCAATATGGATACATCGCCTGCCCGTGCAATATTGTGGCAGTCCGGTAACTGTTCGCAGAAAACAGAGATGTCTTCGCCACCAAGCCTGAATGCCAGCATTCATTTTCTGCCGGAAGTGATTCATTCCGAGTTTGTGTTTCATTTCCCTCGAATTAACCATGAGTAACGAAGAGAATCCAGCCCTTTTTGTCAAACACTTCGTTCTTGTTCCTCGCGTGTTCCAGTTGAAGACACAACCTCGTCGTGAAAGCGCTGTGCATATCTTTCAGAGGAGTCTTTTATTCTCCTTCCTTTGCAGATGCGGGTCGTTCTCGCTCTTTCTCTTTTGGGCATCGTCTCTTGCTTGGAAAACGGGCTGGCAAGGACACCGCCCATGGGCTGGATGTCCTGGACCATCTTCTACTGTCAAGTTGATTGCACCGCCTATCCCAATGGCTGCATCAACGACAAGCTATACATGGACATGGCTGATCGACTAGGTTTTTATCGTCCTGAAAAGCTTGAATAACTTCAATTACAGCGGCGGACGGCTATCGAGATGCCGGTTATCTCGGTGTTCACATTGACGACTGCTGGATGGCTTGGCAGCGAGACAATCAGGGCAAGCTTGTAGCAAATAGCACCCGATTTCCAAATGGAATCGCGGCCTTGGCAAAGTATATCCACGATAAGGGCTTGAAGTTGGGCATCTATGAAGACTACGGCACAGCCACGTGCCAGGGTTATCCGGGAAGTCTCGGATATCTAAAGGTGAGGACGCTTCAAGGATTCAAAGCAGCCTTCAGGACGATGCCGACACGTTCGCCGCATGGGGCGCCGATTACCTCAAGCTGGACGGATGCAATGTGGACACCGACATGATGCCCATCGGTTTTTTTTCGTCAAGCTTTCCTAGATTCCAACTTTTAGGATATCCTCAGATGTCGAGCTACCTTAACGAGTCGGGTCGAGGCATTGTTTACTCGTGTTCCTGGCCGGCATACTTGAACGATCCAGCGAACTACACTCAAATCGGCCAATATTGCAATCTCTGGAGGAATTACAACGACATTAGCAGGTGCTTGATGAACTTCTAAGCCAATCGTTGAATGAATGCAGTGATTGGAACGCTATCCAGACAATTATCAGCTATTATGATCAACAGCAGGATCTTCAGATTCCTTTTCATGGCCCGGGTCATTGGTTCGACCCTGATATGGTCTGTTTCTGTTGTGTCTGAAAAGATTGACAAATGTCGGATTTCAGCTTGTGATTGGAAACAGTCCTGTCACCGTGGATCAAGCCCGAGCTCAAATGACGATTTGGTCGATTTGGTCCGCTCCCCTTATCATGTCGAACGACTTGCGGACCATTACCCAGCCTTTCAAGGACATTCTTCTGAACAAGGACGTCATTGCTGTTGATCAAGATCCCCTTGGAGTGATGGGTCGACTTGTTAACAATGTGAGTATTCAGAGATGAAACAGACAAGGGTTATTTTAGGAGACTGCCTACGGCGTTTACGTGAAGAGAATGACGCCGGTTGATGAGCAATCAGGCAATTCTTCCTTCGCCTTCGCTATCCTGAACCGTGACTTGACGCAGAGTCAGAATGTCACTTTCAAACTCGGAGACATTGGCTTGATGAACCCGAATGGTTATCAGCTAAAGGTATTTTCCCCACGATTGGCCTGTAATACGCGTTTATAGGATTTGTGGACCGGCGAAGACCTCGGCAAGAAAACCCCGGACGACGTCTACTTCGCGACCCTTAACCCAACCTCGACCGTCCTCGTCAAGGCCACACTGCCGCAGTTTGTGACTAACTGAGTGAGACCCTATGAGCTGTTGTTAGAAATGAAATTTTTTTCGAAACATTACTGTGCAACAACTTTATTATGCGAGTGTCAAAATGGTGCAAGAACAATCAAAATCGCTCTCCTAAACAAGTAAGAACATACCCGCTCCAACAAACAAGAACAAATGGCTTCGAAGGGTCATTTGGGCTTCCTTAAAACGAAGATGAACTGCGGACCGAAGACACCCGAATGTGCGCTGTGATCCTAAATTTCAACAATTTCACAGAAAAGCAACCGAAACTCACACTGCCATTGTTGTGCAGAATATCCACTGTAATGGGAGTTGGTTGTTGATTCTTTCCATAGAAAGTGTCCAAGAGTTCCCAGCCTAAATGCCTGTTTGTGAGAAGCGGGAAAGTCGTCAAACCCGCGAACATCAACGCCAGCCGAATTCGTCCGTAAACACGATGAGCATTGTAGACGACGCGATCTTGTCCGGTGGGGAAGCCGATGAAGAACAAGCCACCCGGCTTGAGCTGACACCAAGTCTGCAAAACTTCATTCCAGAAGAGGAAATCGAGCACACCTTCTGCATTTCTCTCAAGTCTCCAATGGGATCGAGCGGATCGCCAAAGCGTCCCAACCCGCTATGCTCGATGCTTGAAAAAGAGACAGCAAAGTCGAATTTTTCGTTGTAACTGAAGAACGCTCTCATAGCAGTCGAGCAAACACTCACTCCTGCCACTTCTTCGCCATTTCAATGGGGTGATAGTAGCCGAGTTTCGGATGGTCCGTGCTTATTTGCTAAAGAACAGTGAATTTCAGAAAAGAAGTCGACCTTGTATTCCACAGTGATGACCTTCTCAGCGCCGTTGCGAAGCAAATACGCCTCGACCCACGGCGATAATGAGCCAATAACCAGGCCAGTCTTCCCTCTCAAATCATGATGAAGAGTCGCGAAGAA
>JAQIXL010000950.1:0-22675 GCA_034700245.1 Poikilolaimus oxycercus
CCATCTTCGGTCACGTCCTCCAGAAGACAGCACATCGTCTTGTCCGTCACGCCTTCCAGCAGCTTCTTGTGTGTCTTAGTCTGGGCGACAAGTCCATCGACGTCGAAGTGAGACACAATTCGCATGCGAAAACGATGATCCTCTACCGTTTTCTTCTTCTTCTCCAAGAGTTCCGCCATCATTCGGTACTGTTTGGCCAGCTCGTTGTTGTTGTGCATCAGCTCGCTCAGTTTACGAACAATCTGAAGGATATTGCGAATTTGTTACAGTGTTATGACTTACCCATTCTTTGCAGTTCTTTGAAGCCATGTGGTTCTCCATTCGAGCGGCCGCGGCTTCGTCAGGATCGAGCAGGAAGCAATTACCGAAAAGAGGCTTCTTGCCATCCGGAGGATAAAGGGCCGAGGCAAGATGAAAAGTCGAGCCAGTCTGTTTTCCGATCTGGACGCCTCCGGGCTGCGAAACCGTGTTGTACATTCGCGAGGCGAATGATAAAAGGGTGTTGTACGCATTGATGTTCTTCCGGAAGTCAAAAGCCTCTTGATTGTCACTCGTGAGAAGCCAGTGAAGAAAAGCCGGCAACTTGGGGAGCTCGGCAAACCACACTTTGCCCTCTGAGCAGCAACATTCCTTCTCCAACGGAAAATGGAGAGCGCGACAAAAGGGGCACCGCTTCACCAATTGCCCGCAGTCGTGCACGTCGACTACGCCTACAAGCACGGTCAAGAGATGCATTTTGTTTACCTGCCGCCTTGGCCGCTTTGCGTTGTTGCGTCAATTGTTTTCTTAGTATTTGGAGAGCTGAGGTAACGAAAGCTAAAATAAAAAGCTTAAAAAGGCGAACACAGATAAAAAAAATAGCTTTTTAAGCAAAAAAATGCTCATGAACGAAACACGGACCTGGAATTCCCGCAGCTTTTCTTTGTCTTTCGTTTCTCTTCCGAATTGCAGGGCCTGAGGTTGAAGAAATTACTGAAAAAGAAGATAGATGAAGCGGTTTCAGAAATAAAATGATCAAAAAAAACAGGCAATCTTACCTGAAAGATTGTCAGCCTTTCTCTGGCGTTCTTTTTTCTTCCAAATTGCAGGTCGAGAAGTCGAAGGCTTGACTTGAAAAATTTCATAACAAACCTATCAAAAAATACTTTACCGGGAGGGGCCTTTCCTGCACGACGATCACGAGAAAGACGCTTTCGAATCGCTTCAGCAGAATCAGAGAGTAATCTCTTGAAAGAATAGTCGGGTCGCTGGAGATCTCTCTTTGGTCTTTGAGTTCCTGCACATGGTTTACGTTAAAAAATTAAAAAAAATTAATCCCACCAGATGTCGACGGCTGCTGATTGTGCTCTGGTGTAGGCATGTTAGCCCCACCAGATGTCGACGGCTGCTGATTGTGCTCTTGTGTAGGCATGTCTTCATCTTCGCTTGAAGAATCGGTATGCATCATGAGATAAGCTTTCAGAACGCGACCTGCAAATAGGTTACACAACTAAAGCGAAAAGGAGGCGAAAGGAATGCAACACGCAATGCCAAACGCACACAGCTTATAGAGAGAGAGAGAGAGAGCCACAGTCATATAGTAGAACAGGAACGAAAGCCAAAAGTGATAAAAATCGCTCGACACAAAGTGATAAACGATCTTCTGCCGAAGTGCTAACCATCACTTCGCCTTGCAGAGTTCGGCAGTCATTGCCCGATGGACGCCAGCAGTGCCCTCTGCTGGAAGAGGCAGCAATAAAAGATTCGGGGCGTTCCTGAAGTGATGCAACATGTGGCTGTATCTTCCTCGTAGCGGACACCTCGCCGTCCGCGCAACGCGCGACCCCGCCGTTATACAATGGGCGCCCCCCGCCGCTTCCACATATCCAAAACTCTTTTTCTTTGCAACCAACAAACCTCACTAAGGCTCATCTAAGACACATTGAGCACACGAATATTCGTGCCATTTCAATGCTCTACTAAGAAAGCTTCCAAGGTAGGTCAAACAAGGTAGGTCAAAAATTTAAAACAAATTTTGAGCAAAATGAAATTATTTTGCATCTGTTACTAAGATTCTTCTCTCTTTCCCTGGCTGTGTTTGGTGTCATTCGAAAGAGCATTATCGACTCTATAAGTGTACCAAGTTTCAGCCCGATCCGACTAAGGGTGTTCGAGAACTGATCAAAATGTCACAATGTCAGGATGTCACAGTGCAAGAATATTATATAGTATAAAGGACGAAGCTTTGTTCTGCTTCTGTTGGGGAAATTCACATTTGAATTTGGCGGGAGGTTGTACGGAGGTGCTATGGAAAACGTGACAAGCAAACAAACAAACATATCACAAAAATTTGAGAACTCTGAAAACTTTCAGTTCTCGGCCAGGATTTCACCTTTTTCTGAGATTTAAAAACTGGCGTGCAGAGGAGGGAGTCGCATTGACGATGCGCTTTAGAGCAGCTGAAAAGGTTAACTGGGCCGCCAGAACTGGGAGTTTTCAGATCTGGAGGGGAGTAAAAGTGCCCGACCAAAGGAAACTTCCCCCGGCGCTTCGCGCCGGGGGCGATTAGTTGCTAGCCTTCCAGTCTCCATAGCGTACTGGCTATCATTGAAGCAAGTTTCAACTCGTCCGGCTTAGGTTTTCTCAACGGTACCTTCTTTTCTTTCATCTTATCCTTCTCCTCATCCAAACTTCTCGTAGCATTCAAGCCATTACGAGGTTTATCACTTCAGTATTGTCGTCATCTTCAGCAATCTCCACCTCCCTTGCCCTCGATATCCATCGAAGACCCCGCCCTCGACACTAGGGAAAGAAGGTCGCTGCGAGACGTCGCGTCGATGCCATAATGCCCCCGCCCACCTGGCACTGGAGAGTCCATATAGTGTCTCCGTCTTCAGTGGAACAAATGCATATCAAAGTGCCGCAGATCAAGCCTTTTCAATGCCATTTTTTAACTGCAAAGACTGTTCTAAACATCGAAGATAGTTAACGCCGGCCCAACTGTGAGGAAGCAGTTGTTGCTGCGGCATTCTGAACGGGGGGTTGACCTGCATTCGGCGCGGCACGGCGTCTACGACCGCTCTGAACACTTGCCGGTGTCGTGTTAACGGCGGCACCATTCGCAGCAACATTATTCGAACTGCAACGATGCATACTTACTTTTTATGAAGAACTCACGACTGCTGGCCGGCGAGCAGATCAGCAGAGAGAAGAAGAAGAAGAAAAACGGAGACGAAACACTTCTGCATCGTAGCTGTAGAGCCGACTTCTAGGAGGAGAGATGTTGAGCGTCGAAAGCTTCAAGTCCGTCTTATATACTCGAAGAATGCTGGCGTTCTTTGAGACACTAGATTGAGGTGTTCGAGCGCACTGATCTCTATCAGTCGGCGAGGTTGGCGGCAACAACCTCAAGTCGCGCTATTCAAACAGCCGGTGCACTGTTGGCAAACCGACCGCGATGTTCAAGCACCAAGAAGCTGTAGTTACAAGAGAAAACTCAGACTAAGAAAAGCGAGAACTGTGGTGCTGGCTGTGGGTGACTGCCATCTTCCATCTCGTATGTGTGCCTCTCGTTTGGATGCTTGCGGATCACTTATTCACAATTTGTCTTACAGCAACGATTTTTGGATGAGGGGTTGGGCGCTGGTGCTGGATGGACGAGGAGGACGGCTGGGGGCTCCTCTGGAGTGCTGAACGTGGATCGATGACGTCACGAGGGGACGGTGACCGGAAACCACTAGAGAGGCGTTCCAGAGGATTACCCTGGCTCTGGCTTTATTCCGAGTCTGTACAAAGGCAGAGTTTCAGTCTCACTCGTAGTTTGCCTGTCGGTGCAATTTGTAGCACTGTGTTGAGTTTATATGTCCCAATGGCTCATTTTTTATTCATTTACAAAGATTTCTGCTCGTTCTGCTACGTAGCCCGGATTCACTCGGTCTTAATTTGTCTCGATGCATGAAGAAACTTGACAATCAATCGCTTGACCGCATACACCGTGAGACACAGTGCCAACCCAGAGATCAACAGAGCATCTAGATAGTGAAGCTGAATGAAAGTCAGCTTAGTGGACGCTGGTGTGAGATTCGACAGCGAGCCTTCGTTCTCAAGCACAAACTTTACGTGTCGACTGAAGAGTTCCTGTGGAGAGAAGGGACGCGAACGGATTTGTTGAGCAAGACGTTTAGCGGTTTGCGCGTAGCTAAAAAGTTTGTCACTTTTACAGACGATTCATCTTTCACAGACGATTCATCTTCGAGAACAGCTCTGAAAGCTTGTTCCAAGGCATCGGTGTCATAAAGCAGGTTCTTCTCGAAATAGGCCGCTCCGTGACTGGCGAGGTTCTTGGCGTTGCGCAGCTGGTCAGCCTCGATGCCTTCAAATTAGCGAAGAGTACAGCTTTTCTCAAAACGAACCGATAGCAATGAGCGGGACTCGAGAAGCTGCCGACTCCATGGTGCTCCCCATACCACCGTGAGTGACGAACGCGTCGAGTCGTCCGGAATCTGACAAAAATTTGAAGAGAATCAGGCCTCACAAAGCAAATCTGTCTGCGGCATCCACGCTGTCTTCACGAGGTTCTTGACTCCTCGGCCCACTTCATCGTCCGGCTTCTCGTACTTCCAGATGAAGGTCGTGTCCGGAAGTCGACGCGCCACATCGACAATTGCTTGCTTTATGACATCTGGCATGAGATAACTCTTGACTATTGAACCAAACGAGATCAACGCATTTCGAGGTCGTTGATTGAGAAGGGAAACCCATTCCTATAACTTTGTCTTACTAACAAATGAATCAACTTCGGAGAGCTTCTTGGGCGTCCCGACAGCAATTCCACCAAGATCGACAACTTTGTAAAGAGTGGGGCGAGCATAGTCGAGTAGTGGGTTGGAGTTTGTGAAGATAAATGATGCGTTTCTCGTTAAGTCCTAAACGCTTTAGCAAAAGGACAATCGGTGCCTTGATATTGGGAGAGTTTCCAGGAAAATGTTCATTCAGAGCCGTTTGTGCCGCGGCGACCATGTTCGAAAGCATTCGTCGGGAGTCCCATGTCATGATTGCGTTTTTGAGCCGAAGTCGAAGAGAGCTGGCCAGTTCGATATCTGAGGAGCTGGTCTGTAAACCTGCAGAAGAATCATTTTTGAAGGTGCAGCAGGACCCACTTGGAACATAAGCCATTGGAACTTCCAAACCGAGAACATCAGCGAGGTCTTCGAAGAGCATCGACGAACTAACCACGACCGTCTTTTTGATTTCTAGCTGATGGAAAATACCTGAAAGGAAAAGACTTCGGTCAGTCGAACACCCATACCAATCCCGCAAGTGTCAAAATACTCAGAAATTGCGAGATCGAACTTGATTCCTTGTAGTTTGTCCAAGATATCGTTGCGATTCAAAACCGCATCACAGTGAATGCGGAAGAAGTCGACGAAAGCTAACCGGCTCTGAAAACGAACAAACGAATCTTAAAACAAACAAAATGAACCGAGTCGAAAAGAACATCGAAAGTTGAGTCGCCGTCACGAGTCCAAACACCAGGGTCGTCGATGAGCTGGTCAGAAACTTCAAGGATTGAATCAGGCAAAAGGAACTAAAATGCGTCAAGGTTCAAACTTTTTGGTCGATTAAACGAACTTTAAAGATGTTTCTATGGGGCTTCTCGTCGAAGCGAACGTGAGTATTGGCAACTGGTGCGAGAACCGTCTGCAAGGTCACTTCGTTTTTCAAAAATATAAAACTTACCAAATTGTGTCCATCCTCAGCGAGAATGCTCGCCAAAGTGGTCATGAAGTTCACGTGGCTTTGCCCAAGTAACGGATTGTAGATGAGAATGGAGGCGGATGAGGTCAACTGGCATAAAATTGAGAGCACCATCCATGTTTCCGGCGACATGACCCGAAAGTGAAGAAAGAGCATGGCATGAACATGGTCGGGTATCACCTCCTGGCTTCGCGAACCAAGAACCAGTTGCTCGTTTATGACTTTGTGGAGTCTCGATGTCGGTTTCTCTACAGCAGACGGCTTTAATGGAATTTGATTCATGGATTTGGAGATTCATATCGACATCTATGCGCAATGTGTGCCTTGTGGTCGCGCTATAATTTGTGAAGTTAAAAAGTCACGGCAAGGACAGAGAAAGTCACGGCAAGAACAGAGAAAGTGGCAAGATGTTTTATGTGCAGTCCTTCAACTTTGCGAAAAGATTGTCTTCACGTTCACGGCCTTCTGAAAACTCGCAATATCCATCTCCAAAAAGCAGCGCACTTTGCCCTCTTATTGTTAGTTGTGACGCAGCATCTAACTCCCAAACCAGAGCACATTAATAACAGAGCGAAGTGGTGTCTTCGACTTCAAGTGCGTAGTTTGCATGTTGCCCCTTTGCTTACTCGATTGCCTCCCATCAAGGCAAGCGCCAGGCCATTATCCTTTGAAACGGCTGAATTCTTACTTGCCAAAATATTGAACTTGTAACTCAAAGCGTTTGTTTTCTTTTGTTTTGTCGAATTCAATGAGGTCTAGGAGATGAGGATTTTTGATTCCTTACAAAGGATGAAATTTCTTCTTCTCTCCTCGATGCCAAGTTAATTACGTGCACATCAAATTCCATATGCACGCCGTCAAACAAACGCGCGGGCAAATTAATTTTCGACCCGCATTGTGTTTCGGACTTCCCCACTCCCTCCCTCGCGAGGCGTTCTACTAGCTTGTGCGCGCTTCATGTCTTTATCTCCCACTTTTAAACCAATTTTTCGCCTTTTAGAATGCCTGAAAACGGCCCGATTGCCCTGCCACAGGGCCAAACTCAAGAAACTATTTGCGAAAACAGCGATGAAGAAGGCATCACTCGTGAGGATGCCGAAAACTCGCCGTCAAAGAAGGAGAAGGAAAGTCAAGCCGAGTCAAACGGAGAGGGAGAGTCCGTTGAAGGCGAAGGAGAGGAGGAAGAAGAAGGTGAGGACGAGGACGAAGATGAAGAGGAGAAAGACAAGCCGAAGGGTTTCTTACCGAGAATGGTTGGTGTCGTTGAAAATTTGTAAAAGTTTCAGATTCATAAATTTCGTGCTGCCCTCCTTCACGTTGGACTTATTCTCACCTGTGTCCTCTATATTGTCGTGGGCGCCTTGATTTTTCTGGCTATTGAGCGCCCAAAAGAATTGGCGATGCGAAAAGAGGCCCTGGAAAAGTTTGATGCTATTCGAGAGGTTCGATTTTTTCATAAGAAATGTGTTTTAGGATCTCTATCGTGGAGTGAATATCTCGAGAACGAAGGAGGAGGTAGCATTTCATGTGGATATTTACATCGAGGAGATGCTGGCGCTCTTTGATGACCCCAACGCGGCCTTTGTGTTTGAGTCTCACTTCAGTGACTATAATACCCCGAAAGATATGTGGACCTTTCAAAGTGCCACTCTGCTCACTTCGACCACCGTCATTCCTGTCGGTATGGACAATTTGATAAACAAAACAAAACAAAGCACAAAAAAGGTTGAAATTTGCAGGCTATGGCTTTGTGACACCGATCACGGAGGTGGGTCGCGGCCTGCTCGTCGCATATGGCATTGTGGGCATTCCACTCGCTCTCGTCACCATCGCTGATACGGGCAAGTTCATCTCGCAAGGCATAACGAACCACTTCGAAGAGGTAGTTGAACTTTAAGCTCATTTGCCTTGACTGTAGTCACTGACCGTACCGATGATGATCTTCTTGGGTCTTCTCTTCATGTACCCGATTCTCGGTGGCTTGGTTCTACATTATGTGGCTGAAATGTCCCTTCTCGATGCTATCTACTTCTCCCTAATCTCCATTTTCACGATAGGATTTGGAGATTTGGCGGTTTGTTGTGAAGTTTGTGACTCCAAAGGTTTCAGCCAAGAGTCAACGTTGTAAACCTCGTTCTCTTCATCGTATTCGGTGTCATTCTCGTCTCAATCACGATTGAATTCGTCGCCGCAGAGGTTTTCTCCGCTCCTAAATGAACAATCTGTTTAGGTCATTGACCACATCCACTACATGGGCCGTCACGTGGGACGAGCAAAGGAGCTCGCCGGCAAGATGCTCAAGGTCGAACAGAGCCCCCGAAAGAATTCCTCTTTCTTCCAGATGGCTCAGAATGTGAATTTGACGAGCGTCGGCGTGGGCATGGCACAGCTGCATGCGCTGGCGCGTTTCGGCCTCCTCGGCCATCTTGACAAGAAGGCGCTCGAAGCATCGATGCGACCTCAAAAGGCGGAAGCCTTCAACCCCGTTCTCGACGACTTTGACTTCATGGACTGCCACTCAGATATGAGACCCTCGAGGGCCGAGTCGATCTTGTCCTTTTGAAGTGCAACCTTTGAGTGTGCATTTAGTAGTGACAGCGGCCGTCTTGCCCAATAAAATCACAAAGACTTTCTTTGCGTGTGTGCTTTGGAAGAGAGGACCATGTTTATGCGAACGCGAGGAAAGCTGACAATGAACAGAAGATGGAGGGAGAAGTCGCACCTGTGCTCTTTTATTCTAGAGCACAAGCGCTATGTAAGTCAGTGTAAGAGAAAAGCAGATTGCTGCGGCTGCTTACAATTAGACTTTAGATACTGCGAGCACTACTAGAGAAGACAAAGAAATCAGAAACGCGGATGGATCATCTTTGGGGCTCAAACTGTAAGCATCTTGTTTGTTGCTTGTTTCATAGCTAATTTGGAAGCGATCTTCGGGACTGACAAGAATGGTGTCAAGCCCGAACCGGCCACCATTCGGGTACGCGAATTTTGTGTTGTTGCTCAAATTATTCAATGATATACGCGGAAGATCATCGATCATGAGGCGCACGGAGGAATTTGCTGAGATTTCGATGAAATCCACGGTGAAGACGACAGTTAAAGGAGTGATGAATTTTCGGAAAGTGGGCTCCATATGGGCAGTGATGAGAAGCGCAACATAGGAATCGACTCTCCAATTCCCGATCATCGGTCTCGTTATGCGTTCTTCGAAGTCGACTGGAATTTATTTGTAAAAGAAAAGTAAAAGAAAGCAGACTGTCACTGGTGAAAGTAACGCGCATGTTGTCGAAACGTCCTTCATACCATACCTTTACAATGTGCCATGGAAGATCAAAATAGGCGGTCTGAATGAAATCAGATCTAACATTAAAAAATGTCTCGGTAGTAAAAGTTGAACCGTGTAAAATTGATTGCTCGGATATCAGGAATGCCAAGTGGCTGAACGTGAAAGGCAAAGTCGCCACCGATGTACAGAAAGTCGTCCGGCGGCGAAAAGAAACCAAGTCGTGGACGACGACCGACCGATCGAGCTACAACCCATAACTCTGTGCCATGCTGTAACGTCAGCGTTCGGCTTCCCTCCACGACAAAAGGTTGCTGAAGATTATGAGTTTTCACTGAAAGCTATCCTTCTCTTACATAACTTGATGCTCCGATAGGATTGAAAATGAAGATTTGATCGTATTTGACAGGCGTTTCGTGATTTAGTCGTAAGATATTTATGGATTGATTAGGGTCGAAAAACAATGTGTGCAGCTTGACCAGGCCGTCCATCTCTACATTTTGAAATGCGTATTGTAGGCTGTAAAAAAATTGGGAAATTTATTTGACTCAACTTGGCGCGTGGCTTCATTTGCTCATCGTATACGACGAAATCCACGTGATCATAAAAGTCCATCTCCGGTGAATAGGCGAGTTGCATATAACCCACATTCATTGCGAGTTCTTGGTTGCGGTTGAAAATATGCAGGGCAGTTCCCGGTGGCCAGCCATTTGCCGGAAACACATAGACGTCATCGATAATTATGTCGATGAAGTCGTCAGGTTTTATGGCTGAAACGGAATTACTGGTAAAATGAACAAGGAACCAACGTGGCACCGCGGCGAATGCTACAAAAGCGTTTACAAGCGAATCATCAATTGATGTTATCACCAATGGTGTTCGATAAACAACGCGAAGCATCGGTCCACGAAGCCACCAGTTGTTCGCCATCCAACCGATGGCTAATTGTTCCGTTGAACTGAAAATCTTTTCAGAAATGACGCAGGTTCGGCGAACTTCATGATTTGAGCAGTGTCATTGTAGAGTTCAATTGTCCATCCATCATAAAAACGAAAGCCGAAACCAGCCGAAACAAGCATTAAATCGGTAGTGAAATGCCTCTGCAAGCAATAACTTCTTTTGGCCATCATTTCAAGGACAAAATACGCTCCAGAGCCAACTTTAAACTTGGGAATTCAAAGAGGAACTCACAATGTATGTGCATGTAATGTTCGGACAATACTCGGTTGCATAGCGCGCGAGACCGTCTGCACTAAAATTATTGCTGGGGAAGAGCAACCGCTCAAAGCCAACATCATCCAATTGCTTTTCATATTCACTGCTAAGATAACAATCACAGCCTAGAAGATTTGCAGGATTGAAAAAAGAGTTCCTCTTCTTTGGCTTACTAATCAATTCTAGGACAAAATGCGCTCCACCAGAGCCAATTGCACGATCTGTCTGAAAGCGAATAACCACGGACTTTCTCGCATATGTCTCTGTTTGTCTGCAATGATTTCATTTTGTTGCAACAAAACAAAACGGGACTGTTCCGCTGACTGTCCGTCGGTGAGAATCTCGAAGTTGTCTCCTTCGTCCATGAATGCGCCATAGAAGATGACTCGAATAGTGAAATTTATCGGCACTTCAATCGACCAGTCGCAAATTTGATTGGGCAGGTAAGTCTCGGTTCGATCGCCAGAGACTGCTAATAGTGGCGCGAATACAAAGCCTCCTTGATGCCACTGAGGAGTTTTTGTGTCGAAGAGTCGGTATTTACAGCTTGTTGAATTACCTATATGTTTGGTTGTATCACGTTTTCTCAGAAAACCTGGATCTTTGAAAAGTAAAATGCGAAGAAACACAACTAAGTCAGCAAACGAAAAGACGTCAAAACGAATTTTGAGAACTGAATTGAACGTGACATTCTCGAAGAAAACTCGTAGAGGCGAGTCACCCTGCCTAAATCTCGACAAAACGGCGGAGGTGTGGAAATCGCTCACTCAAGTTGATAAGAAAGTGAATCGTTGAGTAAGAGGCGAAGTTTGAAGGCATTCGATTCAACATGCCGAGAAGACGCGGAAGAAACTACGATATCCACACGCAGGCTTAAACCCGGATTCGTCCAGAATGTCCAGGCACAGAAGTTCTCGGCCGTGAAACTATAATCTCATATCATCTCGGCGCGAAAACTTGCCGATCAACAGAGTTTAATGTGTTCGCACGAATAGTGATGCCGTGATGAACGGAGAGAGGCGATTCAGAAGAGTCGAGTTCAAAGCAGTTGGAAGCAATGTCTGAAGAGACTTCTGGATTATGGAATTGAGATCAAAGCGCCTACTGCTAGTAAACAGAACGAGGTGGAAAACGTTCCAGAATGCCGCGTCTTGACTTGTGGCGTTGACGAAGACAATGAAGCCTTTATTATCGCGGAGTTCTATTCTGGCCGATTCATTGAAAGCACCCATTGATGCTCGGTAAAGAACCCGTTTGTTTTCGGGATGATCGGACGGCCAGATTTGAATACCGCTAAATGATGACCCTTCGACAATGAAAGCGTCGACAAAAACTCTGGTGGACTATCGAAAGTGAGCCCACACTTAGATCATTCTTACTTGAACGGTGATTGTGCAGACTCTGGGTGCGTTTGCCAGCGGGTATCCGTAACTATAGACATGAAGAAGACTTTCGGTCATCACCACTGTCGCTTCGCCATCGCAGAACACTTCTTGCTTTGCAAGAATTGAAGATATTGATTGAAGAAATAAGACGAAGAAGAAGCGCACCATGTCGAGCCGATTTTCGAACAAAATTTAAGTGAGAAGCCGGTCTCTGCACAAACGCCCAACGCGTGTAAATCGCTGTGTAAACCGCTTGTGTGTGCCTCAAACGGAGAAGAGGACTCATGTCTGTCATTGTTGCGCGTTTTCATGGGGATTTTTTTCTCGTGGAGCAGTTGTACACGCTGGTGTGTTTCGATCTCGGCCATCACGGCAAGAAGGACGGGAGGCATCGATGCGACCTCAAAGAGCGGAGGTCTACAACCCCACTATTGGCGACTTTGACTTCATGGCCTGCCACTCAGATATGAGACCCTCGAGGGCCGAGTCGATCTTGTCCTTTTGCGTGTAGCGCTTGAGCGTGCATTTACTAGTGACAGCGCCCTTGACCAACACAATGACTTTCCTTGCGTTTGAGTTTGTGAAGAAACGAACCACGTTTATGCTAAGAAGAAGGCTTGAGTCAAAGGTAAATAATAGTAAGCGCCTTACGAAGAGGCTGCACACTTCTTCACTATTTGAGATCAACGAGAGAAGGGTATCAGATTAGGCCAGAGAAGGGCTTTTGAGTGAGAGCTTACCCTAACTGTAAGCCACTTAGACCTAGTCATGAATTCACAAATTTAAAACGCGTTCGAACAATCCCCACATTTTGCGAAACCTCTCCAATATGATGCAACCAACCACCGCAATTGTGCTTATGCCCTAAGAGCTATACATTCGTGAAGCCTGGCATCCATAAAGATGAATGAATGAACAATTTAGACCCACAACTGGCAAACCACTCCGCGACGATACTCGTTTGTGCATTTCAAGCTCCTCCAATTGTCATTAGCGGCGGTTGGAAAAAGTGTTGAGCAATCGCAATCGGCGCAATCGTCTGGAAATTAACTCTGTTTCACAACAAACTTGAATCCTTCGGTTCGCCAGGAGCCCAATTAAAATACGATGGTAGTGTGCCATTCTCCCACATCCAGACGCGGTCCGGTCGAACAAGACCCATCCAAATCGGTTCTACAATCAAATCTTCACGTGAACTTTGAGCGAAAATGAAAAATCTAGCCTCTGAGTTCCGAGTTTTGAAAGGCGTTTTGGATCATAGGCTGTGTCGAATTCAGCAGATTTGTGCAAAACTTCCTTCCTTCAAAGTAATCGACCTGGCGAAGACTTCGTTGACTTTCTATAGCTTACCTGGGCAGAGTTATAAACATAATAACAAAGGCCGTTGAGTGCCTCTGAGGCAAGCCATCCAGAAGGACAAACGAACCGGGGCGTCGTTGTCGGCTTTGTTGTTTTTGTTGTTGTTGGGGCTGGCGTTGTTTCTGCAAACTCATGACGCTGTACTTCAAAAAGACCGACTTGTGCACAAATGATTGAGAATTTCTGGCGCGACCTTGTCAGGAATAGGCATTGGGTAGTGGAAAACGTTCAACGGCTTCATGGGCGAAAAGTCAACAGTGTTCGCCGCGTAGGAAACGATATGAAGCTTGAGGTCGGGAAAATTGTCTCGAATTACTCCGGCCATGTGAGCGATGTCCTCGGCATTTCTGCAGAATGCAACAAAATTCTCTTGCTGTTCAGAACATACGTGATTCCAGTAAACAACAACACCGTAAGATTTACGCCATTGTCCAGGAGTGGCTCAAATACGCTGAATCTCCACCTTTCTTAAGGGGACTTTAACAAACGTTTCAAGAAAATCAGGAGCTTGTGAGATTCCTGTCTCAATGCACGCGGTAGTGCCATTGGAAACATAACTTATGGCGTCCATTTTCTCCGTAAAGTAGTTCGAAAGTTCGTGCTCTGGCCATAAGATCGAAAAACAAACGCGAGAATAAGAATTGAAGACAATGGACTGGATCAAGGAATTCGTCACAAAGTATTCCTGCTGTAAACAGCAAACATTTCTAAATCAAGAACGAGAAAAGACCTGCCGAAGTGTGCTTGTGATGGCAAATGGGTCAAGCAGGACTGTAAAGGGTTGCGTGCAACTAAACTGCTCGACCTCATCTCGAGATCTGCTTGGTAGCACATGAGAATGTGCTGAAGTAAAGGCTAGCAGAAGGATGACGAGAGGCTGCACCCAAAACCTCCAGAGCGTCATGGTGATCAGCCTTTCACAAACGCCGAATAGAAAACAGACGCACAAGCCCTCACAGAATGCGCAGAAATAGGGCCTTATCAAAGACAGACACGTTCACACCTTGGAGGAGGGCGGACTAATCCTTCAACGCTTGAAACGTGGTTGTTCTAGAAAGATCATGAAGCCAAAGCTAGAGCCTGAAGTATTTTCTGGAGAAACTATACTGATGACATTTCAAGATTTGTTTTCCCTTCCAAGGGATCGTAGCTGGCAGCTAATGGATGCGAGATCAAACTATCGTTTATCGTCACTTCATGCAATGCAACCAAGTGAAAGTGGACTACCAACGCTCAAAGTAATTCAATCGATCGAGTTGGTTGCACCTTCAGCGATTGCTTTTCGATTGTATGGTGACGACCGAGACAGTTTCTCTTCGCTCTCGTCCAAAATTTCGAAGAGTTCTCTTCTGAAAGACATAGCTTCTCCTTCCTCAATCTCAATTTCCCCCACTCTAACATCCTCGTTGAAAAGAAGACAAATCGCGGCGGCACTGCAGGTGTCGAGGCAAACGACGATGTTCTGTACCATGACCACATAATAGTAGACATAACCGCTAGTGGGAATTCGCGGCAGCAGACTGAAGGCTAGAGTCTCAACCTCAGCCACACCACATATGAGTGCACACTAAGAGCTTTCTCTTTCGATCTTGCATGCAAACCTGAAGAAGCAACTTCATTTCCAGCTTCCTCGCCTTTTTGTCCTCATCTTTTTTCTTCACAATTTGACTTCGACTGCAGCGAATATGAAAGAAGATGGTGACGTAAATACAGAACATCGCCGCCGGCACGGCGTAGTGCATGTACTGATTGTACTGCAAACGTTACTGGGTTTTTTTTGTATTAAAGCTTACATTATGCTCGCCAAGACCAATTCCATCTGTGAGACAACTGAAGCTGAAATAATAGCCTGCAAATAGTTCGCAAGATCTGAACAAACCTTGAAAGTTGTAGATTTTCCGGCACCCAGCAAGATACTCCAAATTTACAGCACCAATAGCGTAGACGGCCACTGCGGTCATTGTTCTGAAAGTGTTTCTTAAAAGATTTCTTTAACACGAACACATGGCAGTGTTTCGAGCGCATATCGAAGAGCAGCTCGTTTATCCTCGGAAAGAGGAATACGGTAAGGCGATTCACAGCTAGAAAGAAGGTGAAGAGGAGACGCCACTCGTAGGTGAGAGACTGCATGAACATTGCCGCTTGATAGACAATCGAGTTCTCACCATAAATCTGAAATTCATATCCGATGCATAAAGCAATGTATAAAACGAAATAAATAATAAACCAATTAGGAAAAAAGGCTCACATTTCTCCCAGTCAACGCGGAAGTCACCGAGCACATGAGTATCACAATCTGGCATTGAATGTCAACAAATGCAGTCAGACCCGTGATGAAGTAATACGCAAGCTGACCAAAGTGCTTTCGATTCTAGAATTTAATGCGATTCTTCTTCGTCTTTTACATTCACCTACTCGTATGAAAGTGACGATAAGAGCTGCGTTGGCCAGCATTCCGAGCGTACAAATTGTGCCATAAATACAACCAGCGGAAGTCCGAATTTCCACAGTCACTGGCGGTCGCAGATTTGCGGACATTTTTATGTTGGCATTAAAGTACGCCCCAATTTGCAGTAGAAATAAATGAAATACAATACTAGGCCTTGAAGAGGCCGCACGTGCTAATCCTAGTGGAAAATAAAGCTGTCCACAATATTGGATATGGGAGTGATTCAACTGTCGTCTGAGCCGAGAAAAATTGCCTCTTGACTTGCCAAGGCCACGAGGCAGAAAAACCAAGCACTTTCATCACATAACTGTGGCCGTAGACGCTGCGAGTTCTCAGAGTTGGAAGACATTTCCGCCAGCGGCGACGCAATTCGATAAACTGCCAATAAAGTCATCAAAGGACAGCTGTTTCTAGGCTGATACTTGTGACAATTTTCAGAGGTTCTGGCCGAGTTCCACCTGTCTAGAAGGGCACATATACCGCTTCGGCACTTTTAAGTCCTTTAAAACGGACACTACAACCAGACTTTTTGAAGAGAAAGAAAGCTTTCTTTTGTCAAACGTGTAGAAGGTGACAGCCTCAAAAAGTACGCCGTAAAAGTCATCGACATCGAAATCCACAAGAAATTAGTGTTGCGAGAAGCAGATGCCTGAGTCGTTTACATCTTGAAACCATTGTTCATTGCCTTGATCATTGGATTACTTCGGTTATTCAATCTTTCTTATGAACCGTTTTAGGCGTACCAAGAGACGCACTTGATGATTTACAATAGATGAAGCTCTACGAGGGACGAGATTAGTTTGAAGCCCTCCTCTCAAATGCACTCTAAATGGAAAGCGGAAATGAGAAGATAAGGGCTCAACGCGCTCTGTGATCACCAACTGACGCCCGAAGAGAGGGCTTCCCCTGTCATGTGAAGCGTCAACTTGGTGGCGGTCTTTCTATCGCCGATCTCTCGAGCGTACCGGCGGAAGACAGATGACCAGAGAGCAAGACGAGCCAATCGAGAAAGAGGTCTGCACAACTGACAATTGTGAGCCGTTTGCCTCACATTCAAGAATGATTGCACCAGACAAGCTACTCGATTGGGAGAAACTTCAGTACATAACGATAACTTCAGTTCACTGCCATAATTTGCTACGCAAAACTTCCAGGTTTGTATTCTTGCCGGTTTCTGTCCTGTATGGCATCAGCAGACGTGATGAGGGTATCCCTTTGTTTTCATTTCGTCGACCCCGTTATCAGCTGACTGATCGGTACCAAAACAGTACTATATAACATGCTGACCCCCATTGTCAAACAAGCCCGAGTTAGCCATGAATTCGAAGCTCCTCTGCCTGGCTCTCCTCGTCGGACTAGTCGTTGCGGCAGTCCCGAAGCGCCGCCTGGAAGAATCACCACCACCACCGCCTTCGGGTCAACCTCCCTCAGGACCGCCGCCTCCGCCAACATCTGGAGCTCCTCCCTCTGGACCTCCTCCTGGAAACGGAGTTCCACCGCCGCCTCCCGGCTCTGGAGCACCTCCTCCTCCTCCGTCCGGCCAGCCCCCATCTGGACCTCCACCGCCGCCTCCGTCTGGAGCTCCTGGAAACGGTGGTCCACCTCCGCCCCCAGGCTCTGGGGCTCCTCCGCCTCCGCCGCCTCCAGGTTCAGGAGCTCCACCGCCTCCGCCCTCTGGACCGCCGCCACCGCCTCTCTCTGGAGCTCCGCCATCAGGCCCACCTCCTCCACCTCCCTCTGATGCTCCTTCCAAGTGACGGAACAACGCACTCGCCAGCTTCAGACTAAAGCCCGAATAAATCATGCTTTTATTTTGAAACAAAAGGTCGAAAGTAAGAATCATCCCACAGAACATAGAATAGAGTAATGGATGTGCGGGATTGAAAATTACGTTGCCTCTACGTATGTTTCCTCTACGCCGGGCGCCATACGAGGTGGGGGGCAATGGTCACAGCTGCCTGCATAGCCACCGGGTCCAGCTGGTCCTGGAGGTCCATCTGGACCTGGGATTCCGTTCGGTCCTGGAGCTCCAAGATCACCCGGGGCTCCGGCGGGTCCGGGAGCGCCACCAGCACCCCCACTCGATCCAGGAGGTCCAGGCGGTCCATTAGAGCCTGGAGGTCCAGCAGGTCCTGGAGGTCCATCAGGACCGGGCGCTTCAGTAACTTGCCCGGCAGGTCCCGGAGGACCAGCTGGACCCGGTGCCCCATCAGGTCCGGGAAGACCGGGTGGCCCAGCAGGACCGGCACTTCCACCATAGCCTCCAGGTCCTGGCGCTCCAAGAGCTCCAGCGTTTCCAGGCGGACCCTTTGGACCAGCAGGACCGGCGGGTCCTGGGGCAGCTGGAGGGCAGACCAAGTTGCAAGCAGGTGGCGGTTCGGCATAACTGCTGGATGTGGCATCAGGTCCAGGCGATCCCTGTCCACCAGGCGCTCCATCTGGTCCATCGCTTCCATCGGGTCCAGGAGGTCCAGGAGGTCCAGCCGGCGATACTCCACAACCACAGCATCCACGTCCAACCTGGCGCTTCGCACGAGCGACATCGTCTTTGGCCTTGGTGAGCACCTTCAAAATGTTGACTTTGGGAAAGGAATCACGCAATTACCGAGATACGAGTAACCTCTCGCCAGATATTGCCGGTTCGCGACTTGCAGTAGGCGACCTCGTTATCCATGAGGGACTGCACGCGTTGAAGATACCCGTAGAGCATCGGAACAGCCATCATGCAGACTATGACGGCCACCGTCGAGAGGGCGATGCCGAAGAAGGCCATTCGACGGAGGCGGTTTGCCTCCATCTCAACGTCGGCCTCCTTCGATGGCATCTTACTCTGTCTCGCAGTTGGAAGAAGAATAGAAGAAGGCTGCTTCTCCTTTCTTCGCTCCCTGCTTATATTGTAGAAGCCCTGCTTTGTCTCGAGAGAAGTGTCAGAGAGAAGTGAAATGCTTCCATGCAAAGGTTCGAAACTAACTGACAAGAAGCGTTCTGGCGCCCTCTCTTGTGGCCCACGCTATTTTCGCTGCAGAACAGGTCGGGTCACAGTGCCTAAACGGAGAAGAGGCGTCCAGGGACAAACGTAGCTGTTTTTCTTCTGAGTGAAAGCACGCAGTTAATCGTCACAGAGACCACTTTTTCCAAATGAAGCTGTGCTGTCCCTTATTTCATTCCCATTGTGAGCCGCTGGAACCGTTCACTCTCTGTTCGTCTCTCACTTGGCTTCAAGCATTAAACGTGCTTCAATGGCCTTTGTGCACAGTGAAACGCGCCCATATTAGCGACGTGAGGCCGCTTCGAAAACATAAAACGGTCTTCTGAGAACATTTACTTCGTGGTATCTCGCGCTTTCTATAGATCTGTCAGTGACGGAAACCGGTAAAAAAATTTTTATCCGTGCATCCTTTCAGCAAAGTATACTTTAGTGGCTGAAGAAACGCTGCGCATATCGCTGGTAGCAGATGGAATCGAAGACGTTGAGAGCTAGGAGTTGATAGTGCCCAAAAAGCCTCTTAATGTTCGAAAGGTTCAATTGGAATTTGCAGGCGCATACGTCGGTCTGCAGGAAGATCCACTTTTGCTCCTTGAGAAGTTGCTGAATCCACTTATTGAAGTGTTCGTGCTTCTCTCTATGGAACTAAACCGAATCTTCAAACTTCTTTCAAGATCAGACTTCCATGCTCAAAGAACAAACGACGATATGATTTCTTTCCAGAAGGCCATCATTGAAGAAAATCGGCAGCAAGTCGACTTCGCCACCCTCGATGTCAAGGAACAAGACGTCAATTATCTAAAATGGTGACGAATTTTGATTTGATCGAACTGATCGCTGAATGATATTATTGACGAATGTGAGCAGATCGATGTGAAGTACTTGCCGTGGAACCCAATCGTATGTTTTGCCGAATATCGAGTCCAAGAATCGACGATAGAGTGTTCGATTCGGGGCAACCAATAGATCTTAGAGCTTTTGGCAACTTATGTACCATCAAGAACTGTGGTCTCAAAACTACCAGCGCTTTCACCAACAGCAATCGGATAAAAGCTGCCGACTTTTGAATAGAGTTCTTCATTGATTTCCTACAATTATTTCACGAGCTTTTCTCTTAGTCTCACCCGAATCGGGTCTGCGCCGAAAAAGTCACAAGTCGTATTGTAGCGAGCACGCATTTCAAACTCGACCCACGCGTCGAAGCCCACACCCAACGTGACAATTGTGCAGTCGCCTGACTTCATTTTGCTCAGCAACTGGTGAAGCTCAACAGGTTCATCAAGCGCAAAACCTGTTCATCGATCACGACAGTCCACTTGATTTCGTTCAAATTCACGAATGGATTCAGACTCGCTAGCAGGCCGCGCATCTCAATGACTGAATGACGGCATTGTTGGACTGCCGGATGGAAGCTGTCCCACGTCTGAAAACATGTGAATGAGAATTGTTCAGAAAAAGACACTCACCGATGAGTTGAGTAGCTGTTGAATACACTGTGAATATAGTGAAAACGCCAGCTGGGAATTTGCTTTTGGTGAATTTTGAGGCGGAGGTTGCAATGCAAGGCGCACCAGACTTGCTTTCAAAACCGGTGAGGCACTTTGAACATTGCACTAGCAGTCGAATGACTAACCCAGGATGCATGTGCTCAAAAGATGGCGCTTTATGGATACCACCAAAGAAGGCCCAATCTATCCAAAGTTTGAGGTAGACTATGAGGACAATGAGCAGGAAAATGACACCTCTTTTGGAGGTGAGAAATGATCTGAACAATATTAATCTGAGTAATGCTGAGGATATGGAATCTACCTGACACTTTCCAAAGTAGGGTGTCTGAACATGACTCCGCAGGAAAGTGGGGGAGGATTCGTCGAAATAATGAGCTCGATGACGACCGGAACCTCCTTTAGGCGATCCCACACGCCCAGAGAATTGGCGATAGCATCGAGCATGTGGTTTTTCAAGTGACAATTTCGGGCGCCCACAAAGGAGCGCTCTCATTTCGGGCGGAATCTGCCGCATCGCGGCATAAAAACGAAAAGATCACCGGTCGAAGGGGCAACGACGCTCACAGACGGCCGCTTGATCTCAATCAGCACGCTTTCTCCGTCGACACCCCTCGTACATGCGGTGGTTCGTTCGTGCACAGCGGTGCTCAACTTGCGCTTCAAACTTGGCGCACGATCAGCAGATCGCCTCCTTTTAGAACTCGACAAGAATCGTCTCTATGCCCTCTTTCAAGATAACGAGCGAAGTCCATCTGAAATTGAACATCTGGATGGAGAAGCATCACTTATGCGCAACATGACAAACCCCGCAGCACTAGTAGACAACCAGGAACGTCAAGTGACTACCAACTCTACTACACTACTGTTTTCGATCTCCTGTGCTTCGTGCAATTATTTCATCCGTTGCTCACTCAGTGATCAAACTTCAAATTGCCACGTGTCTGCAATGTTTCATGCTATTCTTCATCGTCAAATGCATCAGTGTTTGTGAAGCCTCTTGCTCACTGTAGTAAAGTCCTTTAAAAGGTTTCCCAACGCAACAATTCTTGAAGGAGGGACGGAGTTTTGGAGTAGTTGGTGCTTAATGTTTGACACGCATCGGTCTGCGGTCTGATGTTTCTCCCGCGCGGTCGTCGTGAAGTGAGATTGAATCAATGTTTGCTCAAGGCACGGTTTGTAAGACTGAATTTGCACCTTTCGTGGAGCCCACATCTCGCCATATTTCCTCTGCATCTCCGATCATTTCGAACTGTTAAGCCCTTGAATGCTGTTTCACCTTGTCTTTGTGCTGGCCTTCTTCTTTAGCACACTTAGCGCCCGAGCTTATGAAGCCCGCAAATGTCAGAGATGCGTTGGAAGTTACTACTGTGGTCAGCCAGGATGCCACACATTCTGTAGCGAAGAGAACGAGGATTGGCATACGGTAGCGTTCCGTCAAAATCTCATGCATTATTGTTCAGCGCTGCTCAATTGGCTATCGAGGTTACTTTGACACGGAGAAGAGTTACTTTTTCTGTGGGAGCGGATTTTGGCACACCCGTAACGTAACACTGTGCGACGGATTCGCGGTGGGTCTTTTATAAAGTTTCGTTTTAATGTTCTTAAAAAGCTTGAGAATGCAAGAAATCTGCTTGTTTAGAACTGCGCGGATGGAAGTGACGAGGCGAATTGCCCAACGACAACGAGAACCACAACTTCTACGACAACAACTACTACTTCGACTACAACCACCACGTCGGCAACAACGTCAACACCGTCAACAACGCCGAAGGCGGTCATTACTCCCAGCATTCCTCTATCTCGGCTAATATCCTCTTCAATGACGCCGAGTACATCTCCCACAATCACTTCTTTCTCGGTCCATGATTTCGCTAGAGCGGAAACTTCTTCGGTCACTTCTTATGGTCATTTTCCTGAAGGGTTGAATTCGAACCTCGCATTCGTTGGAGGAATTATTCTGACGCTCCTTGCTGTGCTTCTCGTTCTGATGTGTCGATCTGGCATCGCTAGCCTTAAACTTTCTGCGTATCGAAAGTCATATGAACTGCCATAGAACCGACAAATCGTTGTTTTTGCTCTGATTTCAGAAAGTGTCGCGCACTCGAATAAAATATATAGAAGTGGCGACGAAGAAAACAAGCAAATTTTAATCGTTCTGACTTCTTTCCATGAGAGACTCATGTGAGATTCACCGAAAAGCACCGAAAACTATACAAGAATTGATCATTTTATCCTCAATGCATTATGAAACAGACTGGTCATCGGGCAAATCAACATCGAACGTGTGAAACCGCTCGCCGGAGAGATGTCGAAATGTTTTCGTTTTTTTAGGTCCAGACATCCGCCGATCCATTGATCGTCACTTGCTTGGTCGCATGAAGACCATTGAGCAAGTGAGTTATGCTTGGTATAAAAGCGGGACGGAACTGCAAGTGACGAAATGTGAGAAGGTATGCCAGTGTGGAGTCTTCAATCTCCTTTAGAATTCTGCTCGGCACGAGTTTGGCTTGGAAGGCCGGCTGAAGAAAGCAATTCAGGCCGTCTTGTGTAATGTTCGACGCATTGCTTAAGAAAAGCACAACGGCTTCGAGCCGTTGTGCTCGAAGCCTTTGGCTTTGAATGTTATGAGCAGCGAGAGACTCTATCAATCGCGTACCACTTACCGACCTAGAGGCCCTACAGTACCGGCGGGAAATTTGTACGGAAAGTTGAAGAATTTTTCAACTCGCCGATCACATGAAAAAGCGCGGGAGT